>PNEQ01109323.1:43646-86899 GCA_003012365.1 Medauroidea extradentata
GTCGTGGGGTTTTACACGCAAATCACAGACGTGTGGTGTTACAGTAACCTTATTGTGATTGGTACAGTCAAATGAGAAACGTCACAGTTCAAAGGCACGCTGCCAATATATGTGAAGCAGAACTGCAGACGTGCACATAAGGCACTGGAACAAAGTGGGGCAAAATTCTTTTCGCGAAAAGTTCATGTCTCTAGTTATATGTAATACCGAATGTAATGGAATTCTATTACATATTCCCTCAGATAGGATACATCATAGTAAATATATAAAAATGGCCGTCATTTCGAAACTTTGCATACTGCGTGAACGAAATACATAAAAATCAGTTTACAATTTTAGGTTCTTAAGTGCACCGAGTTTGATGAAATTATAAACTATGATTTCTTATATATCTAGCTGGATCGAACAATTTTTAAATGGCGTCATTTTGAAAATATGACTGGGGCACAAACGAACAACACAAAAGGCAAGTAAGGTTATTAAGTACTATATGTTAACAATGTTTATTTAAAAAAACTAAACAATGGCAGCATTTAGGAAAATAAAAAAAACACATGATGTACAAAATATACAAACGTAAACTCAACTTCCACTTAGTATATGTGTACAAAGTTGATTGAAATTCAGTAAAATGTTTCCTGAGCTATGTCATAATATGCTGAAAATATAAAAATGGCCACTAATACGAATAAATGAACACAAGATGAACGAAAAAATATACACTTTGCAACAGTTATTTTTATAACCATGTCGTAAACTCCAGCTAGTTGACCTCAAGAAACTTACTTGAATGCAGTGTGATATAACTGTTACTAGAATATTTTTGTTTAAGTATTATAATGATAAAATACATAAGTCAGTTCTTCAGTATCGTTTATTCACAGTGACAAACTATCCGTTGCGTTAATAACTTGTGTGCAAAATGTTTCATAGTGGAAATTTGTTTATTGTCGCCTTATTGAATAAATATTAGCCGAACGAAAATGTCTGTTGGCTTAACTTAGTTGCTAATTAACTAAGAATTTAACCTCGTTAAAATATGCAGAGGACAGTACAACTAAAAAAACCTAACTCCCAGCGTAGAGTCCATTAGTAGTGTTTCAGAGTTCTTAAGTTCACAAACTCAAATCTTTGAAATATTTATGTGCCTTCAACTAGCAATTCTTGAGGGTAATGTATTTTCGACGGGTATTCGTGAGTGATATAGAAGCTCACAAGATAACCAAAATTTCTTGCTAATGCTTCAGAAATAATTAAAGATTGCAGTATGTATTTTTAAGAAAAAAATTATCTTTGGCGTCATATGACGGTGAGAAGGACTCCACTCTGGCCAATACAATAGTTTAGGTTACCGACGTAGTTTCAATGTCTTGCAGACGAAACCTCGACATCGACTCAGTATCGCCTTCTGGGATGACTGGCAGACCTCCTTCCTTCCAAGGTGGATGACAGCAAGATCTCGGCCTTCACGACACTTGTTGGAGTCCACTCGTAACACGTCCGCTTTCTTCCACGATCCAAGGCGTTCTTTTTTGGAACATCCTAATCTGGCTTAAAGCAATGTGTATATGGCAAGGACAGCCCAATACAATAGTCACGATAACACGAGAAATACTAGCCAGGTTGTGGAGAACTCGCGTTGGGCTATGAAAAACAAAAGTTGATATGTTTTAGCAACCGTATGTCATACATAATAAACTATCTCTTCTGAACTTGTGTTCTTAACCGAAGAGAATACTTGTAAGTGCCCAAAATGTACATCTTACTGTTTTACGTGTTTTTTAGTTTTCTTACTGTAACATTTAATAAATTCCTATTACGTAACAGCAGTTTCATACACAACTATTTCCTGACCATATATTTTTCTCTGGCGCAATTCAGGTGTGTACTTCGGCAAAAAGCGACCGAAAGTCAGGTGCATGATGTTTTGCTTACCTCCCTTACACGTTATTGCAGCCATTGAGTAATTTGTTTGCATTTTTATTGTAAACAGTGAGCTCTAGATATTTGCAAAAAGATATTTGGTTTTGTTAGACTCCACTGCTCCAAAAGAGAACAATAAATGTTCACAAAACCAGATAGCAATAATATGCTAATCGTTAAGAGGGTGGCTGCCCTTATTTATCGAATGGTGGAATTTTCAATTGTGATTTCTTCACTGGTTGAATACCTCAGTAATTTTAAACATTGCTCATAAAATTGTAATTTAACTTTACCACGTTACAGATTATTTTCTCAAAATACATTTTTAAACTCGATATTCGAGTGTTAATAACTTCTTTAGTAACCATACCAGGCATTGAGTAGCATTAAATTTTCTGCTGTATTTTTCATAAGGAATCAATTGTCAGCAATTTATTCAGAAACAGTCTATAAACTCATAATATATTAAAATACGTGAACTCAAGTCAGTTGTGATAATTATTCTAAATAGCCTAAAGAAAAACATATTGTCCGGAAAATACTTCTTATATTCCATTAACGTCTCATTTTATTTTGTTAGTCATTCAATTACATGGGAACGGTCCGAAAACAACTCTAGTTTCATTAATTGCGATATCCAAATTCTAGTCTTATAGTGCTTATATAATCAGCACTGTAATTAACAGTGGAACTTCCTACCTATATGAATATTAATAATGACGAAAGTAAAAATTATGTTTGGATGTCGATGAATAACAATGATTGTGTTCTGCATTTGTATTTATTTTAACTTCATGGATAAATTAGTATTTTTGTCACACATAATTATAGATAAAAACCAAATAGTTTTCACTTAATGTAAATAAATAATTATTTCATTACATTACGACACGTATCCGTTGCTGTGGTCGTTTTGCTGACGAATTCGGTAAAAAATTGAAAGATTTCATAAACGTGTAATGTTTTGACGGATACTTTCTTAGGTCAGCAATTTAAGATACTACGTTTCATGAGCCAAACGTATGTGCTGACTTGCATAAAGATTGCTTTAAAGAACGTAGCTAAATGTCGCAGCAAAGTAATCAGCCGCGTTTGGCAGAAAACGGCACGTGACATAAATTTTCGTTTCCCGCTTCCCTGTGTAAACTGTTGTTGCTAGACACATGCCTCTTGCCTGATTCCCCTTCTCTCATTCACTCTCACTTTCTCTCTCTCTCTCTCTCTCTCATGGCGCTCTAAATGAGCTGTATAGGCGTCCGTATCGAGTTCCCCTCACCATGACCTAATACCTGGCGCGTCGATTGTGTCTTGTTGATCCTAGTGGTCTGAAGCAACGTGTCCAGTGGAGAGGGGTTGAACGCGCTGGAATGCGACGTGGAGGGATTTATTCAGAGTCGACCAAAAAGGCTCTGTGTACGTCATTGATTCCGAAGGGATTTCCTCGCCAGTGGTCACTGTTACGTAATATACGTTGTTTGACGAGATGGATTATGAAAATCAAAGGAAAATTCCGAGAATGTGTTTATTACCAGAATGTAGCAAACGTAATTAAATATATCTAACGACGTCAATACGGATTTAATGAAAGGAAGGTAAGGCTAAGAAGATTAGCACACTTCTGTATCCAATACGAAGATATTTCAATACCAAAGTCGTACACACCAGGTGAGAAGTAATTACATAAGTTTGCTATACGAGGTGAAATGGTGCAACCAGAATAAGAGAGATTTCACTGTAGAGAACATCAGTGTCTTTTAGCATGTGATGTCATACCTAGAACTTAAGAAAGTGGATAGCAGCGAGTATACGTATTAGAGCCGGTAAGCGAAATAATGATATTTTTTTGAAATATGAAGTTAAATAAAACAATACGAACATATAAATATGGTTTACGTGTTCTAAGTACGTGGAATTAAGGAATCCAATATTGGAAATCGCTTCTAAAAGAATTTCGTATTATTTGACGTAAATCATAAAACAATAAGACAAGAAACATGATTTAATCGCACCCTCTTTATGCTGGTTATTTATTTTTACTCTAATGTAATCCAAATTAAATACAGCAGCGTAAATAACATTGTGGATAAACATAGTTAATTGCGAGTCAGTACAAATTTTAATAACAAAAATAAACTAAGTATATCAAGAAGTTTTGACTATTTCGGTTGTTAATACAAAATCTTCTCAATATGAGGTTGTAAGGACATTTAAAGTACAAAAGTCACAGTGATATTAGCCAATGAGGTAAAACTTTCTTATTACAATCTTAATAAATGCAGCGATTAAGGCCTATACCGCAATATTTTTAACCGAATGCTTGGTTATGGATTTAATATTTTTTCGGTTCATCTTTATTAGCAGCTAAATTTTAACTTCAAAGTTAATGAGTACATTAATCTCTGTGAAAGAGAATTAAGCTAACGGTTGAAACGGAATTTCTCATTTTGCGAATGCTCAGTTCTTATTCAGTAAGTATCACGATTTGTATTATATATGGATGTATTTGGAATGTAATTTTGTCCTTTTAATGGTGAGAATTATTTCCGTTAAATTTTTATGCAGTTAAAATGGTTAAGTCTGTAAATATATTGTTATTTACTGCCTATATGTTTCGCACATAGCGGAAAAAAAAAGTTCCATCCTCATCAATTAATTTTGTTCAGTTAGATCAAGTTTGTCATCTACTTTGTTTTAAGCCTCAGAACTAGGCAAATCTAAAACTGACAAAGCATTTAGACAGTTATTTTTGTTGACAACAAACATTTGTGCTTGGCTTATTTAGTGTTTTAATCACTACGCCTAAAACCGTTCGTTAGCATTCATCATGCTTCACAACAGTTGCCAGTATGTAGGTAAATATGAAACACAATGACTAATCAGTAGTTTATGTATTACAAAACTCAACAACGTGTAGGCAGTTGTGTTAACGTACACAAAACAGACGTAAAATAACATGCACAATTGTAAAAACACATGTGCCAATGGGAGCAGTGTTACTCTTCATGAGTAAATCTTAGGGACGTTTGATTTTGTCGCAAAGATTCTTGTACCGAAAGGTTTCAGTGCTTAACGCGCACATCTGCAACGTTGTAAGATTGTTACTGCCAGAGTATATTTATGCAGAGATGACTCTTATTTAAGTTTGCTAATCGTAATAGAATAGTCTACTGCGACACCACAAGCATGTGGTTTGCGTGTAGTCACCCTGCCCCCTCCAAAGCGCTAAGCGTTGAAAAACATCCAATCACTGACCACGAAACAGAGCTGTGTATATGCATGAAATACATTGAAACAATATGGTGTAGTCATATTTTCGCGAAAATGAAGGTTGTTTACCAGGCTTAATTCCTTTTACTGTCCTTATACATTTATTTTTCACGGACGTACAGCAAAGTTATTCCTTATGATTAGGGCCAGGAATATTTCGCGAGTTCAACGACCAACATGCTGGAATTCATTATCCTGTGTATACCGAAGCCCTACCATTTGTCCATTACGTGCTACTCAATCAGACTGCAGACAATGAACGAATATACTGGGCTTGAGTATGTATAGGACATTGGATTCTAGCGTGCAGGTAATTTAACTCGCGAATTCTCCCTGGCCCTACTTATGATAGTTCAATAGAACTGTGCAATGGGAGTGCATGACTGGATTTAGTTGCTTGGTCATACTCCGTCACGAAATGAATGACTGCCAAAGGAAACTAAACAAACAATAGAAAATCATCAATAAGCAGAGTATGCTTAAGTCAACGGGATACATTAATATACAACAGGAAATTCCAAATTGGAATCGGATGAAATAAAACTAGCAGCAAATAGACAACAAAAGAAAATTATAAACATTAAAAATAAAAATAAAATAATCAGAAAACCAAGTAACATGTGACAAAACGATGAGACGAAACAAAAACACGGTAGATATCAGACACGAACAGGAAAATAACAAAACGACACAACGAAAAGATGAAACAAAACACAGCAGTTTTCCAGACAAACAGTGATACATTTCGGGAACTGGAATCTGTTAACGGGACAATTTTCATTTTGTTGTGTTTTGGAATGGATGTCGTTATCACCACCGAAGTCAATAACAGTTTCTCACTAAAAATCTGTAAAAATTTCACATAACATTTCCGTGCTATATATGGTTTACAAGAACGCATATTTCAGCGTAAACTATTTATTCGCAGTTATAGTTATTTTAATGGTTAAAAACATTTCAAGTTGTTATTATATATGCAATTCTGTGTATCACATATTTATTTTACAAGACGTATTTTACCCATCTTTCCAGTGCTGTATTTAGACCACCTATGTTCCTTATGAGCATAGCTTCGAAAATATTATGTCACGGCGAAGACTCTGCGCAAGAAAATCAGTGTTATTACTTACTAGTATTAAAGTCTCAACACTGTTATAGTAATTTCAACTTCAACAAACAACTTTGTAGTTCTTATTTAAATGTACACTCTTTAATATCACACTAGCTGTTCAGGATTTTAAACTTAAATAGGTATTTTAAAAGTAAAGTAATAGAAATATTTTATACCAGGATGAAATTTTCAAATTGTTCGTACGGTAAATAAACGTATAAAAATTATAATAATTTTCTATGACATGTAGCCTTTAATTCTTTGTATAAGAAAAAGTTTTCACTTGCCTCATTTGAGAAAGCGATCTTGCTAATAGCGAAGTGGAACATGGCCCTTATGTTATTTTGTAGCAATATTTATTCTCTTAGCGTGGCTTACTATTGAAGTTGGAACAGACAACTTTTGTGCTAAAAATTAGGAAACAATTTAATATGATCGTACGAAAGTCCGTATTTATTATAATAATACTTACTATCCACAGGATTTGTTGCATTTACAATGCCTACAACAAACTAATCCCGAGTAGTAAAATAAAACAAATGAAAAGTAGTTAGACGGTTGTCATAAAGGATACGTCAGACGTTGTAATGGCTGTCGTACTCACGCAATCTTGAGCTTTCGCAGCGTAGTTGTGTTCTGTGCCTTCGCAGGTACTTCAGCAGTGTTTTTGCACAAGTCGTCGTTACTTCTAATTAAGAAAAGGTAAATTGCAGCAAATACTACTGCGAAAATTCTAGTTTTAGTTCGCGTTCATTTGGCCAAGTACTCGGTAAACCATGTAAGGAATATGCCAGTAGTTCGCACGTAGGTTTGGAAATAATATATTTAATGCATAATGCTTAGTAATGATATACCACATAAACATTGCATAAATAAAATGGAATTATTTCGGAAGCAAGGATATTAAGTATATTCATCAGCATTTAGTTAGCCTCGTTAACACTTCAGTCGAGAGCGCATTTCTGCTCCATTCCGACGTTCAGATTTTGCAAATTTTGTAAAATACTTCCAGTGTACTTTAATACTGACAACATACTTAATAATGACTTTATTTAATAATAATTCCAGCGTCTCTTAGGATAACAGTACGTTAACAGACGTTGCTCCTGTGATACGTTCCTGGCTGGCATTCGTAAGGAGCGTGAACTATTCATTGAGGTTACTTTTTGTGGTTTTTTACCTCCGGTTCAAGTGAGTATGGGTGTCAAATCTTATTTGTATGCTTAATTTTTATATAAATATTATAAGTGCGAAGTTCTTATTCTTCCGTAGCTATTCACTTTGCATTACATTTGAGACTTAAATTCGTAGATTATAATACAATAACTATAAAAGCCTTTAAAACATTTCAAAAACTTGTTGTTAATGCTTTTATACTAATGGAAGCATTTATATGTAGATATGCATCGAAATAACATGCAATGTCACTGAAAATGCAATAGTAATACATTAAAATCTATACACTTACGTTTATTTATTTACTTGTAAAACAAAATTTAGGTAACTATAATAAGAAAAAGTTTATTGACATTCTAAATTATGATGCAATAAATTAGATATACTTAATGAACTTTTACTTGTTACGAATCATCCCCTTTGATTTATTATCAGAATTTGACGATTTTTGTTATGATTTAATTGTATTTTTGGAGGGTTTATTTAGGTTCCAAGTTTTATACCGTTACACTTAGCTAGGGATAGTTTACAAACGGTCTAAACCTTAGTGAACGACACAAACATCCCTGCTCGAGCTAGGATTCGAACCCACGACCTCCTGCACCGTAGGCCGGCATCCTACCGACTACGCTACGAATTCCGGCGTTATGTTAAAAATTCATATTATAATTTTGTTCTTATTTTAGATCTTTCCGTTTATAAATTTTCATTTTAATACTATTGATAAATGTACAATGTAAAATATTACAGGCCCTCTAGTCATTTCTGAAAATTTAGTCACATTCATTAAGAAGAAGTAGTTTTTTAACACTACGAAGACTTGACAACATATCATAGGATCATTCGTTAAATCTACTCAAGCAACATAGCAAAGAAGTAATACGAGTTAATTATGAAGTTTTAACACTAAGTAAATTAGCTAACATACCAGAAAAGGCTTAACTGGATATCTGTGGCTGTTTTCTTTTTTTAGTTTTACGCGTTGCCTGTAACTGGCCAATTATAGTGCAATGTTTATATCACTTCAGCGATTTCTCTGACCTTGAATGTAGTTTCAGTTCATGTCACTAAATTGCAAGACACTGTTTTGCAACTTGGATGAGCTTATTGTCAACTCGTTAAACTCATCCAGGTAATGATAAGCAATAAAGAAATGAATTAAAAGAACGGTGCTACGCGACATAACGGTACAATTAGTAATTTAAATATCCTTACAACTTACTTTAATGTCTGGGTTAAAATAAACTCACATATTGTTATATTTAAATGAAAATATCGCTAACAGAATCATTTACTAATTAAAAATGTTCCGTGGTATCGTTGTTGCTAGTTATATTGTAATGTTAATATTTAATAAAATGTATAACTAGCAAAATATTATTTAGGTAGTTCAGTTTGTTTTGTGATTGCAAAATGAGATAAAATCTAGTCTTAGCTACATTTCACAGCAATATTATAACGAAAAATTATGTTGCTCATTAGAAATTTCAGGAGTCGCGTCTCTCTGAAATATTCACAACACGCTCATTAATCCCACAAGTTCTGTGTAAGTAACGCGGTCTCAGATCTTCAAACGATGTCGTAGCTGTTCGCTTTCTTGTAATCCTCTCGCCGCTTCTTCGAGCGGAATATTGGCCAACGCGGCTTTGCCTGTGCCACGGACATGTATATTTGTGCATCATATAAAACCTTACCACGACCAGGACTCTCAAATCAATCCATCCTCCTACTTCCTTCTTCCTATGTGTTCGTGTTACCATGGAGATGGTGGGTCCATTTGGTAAATTATCCATCTATATAGGCAATACAAGATCAATAGCGACAAGATGTGAAGGAAGGAGGGGGTGAAGCGATGAAGGGGTTTAATTAGAGGTGGGTGTGGGTAAAGGGAGGAATTGCTGTAAGGGGTGTGAGCGCGAAGGACCGTAAAATAGTGAGGAGAGGGAGCAAGGAGAAGGCATATTAAAAAAATCGCCACGGGTGGTAGTCTTTGGAGATGGAGCTGTGATGTATGACTCTTAGTAACAACCTCCGTGTATGCAGGCGAACAAAACACTGTAGAGATCACTTGTGGGGGGATAGTTAAAAAACATTTCAACTTTTTTTTTTACTTATTCATGCATCTCGTCTCCAGAGTGAACGTGGAAATTAGTTTGTGACCGTTACTAAACGCGGCGCAGTAAGTACGTACGCACTACCAAAATGGGTGATGCGTAATTTTTTTACTATGATCCTGGCACCCGTGTTCGACCACGGTGTTCTTCGAATACTTTTGGAATTTTTTTGTGAACTATTAAAATTATGTTAAAAATCATTTCTCGTAATAAATCAGAAAATATATGCATGTGAGCTCTTTTGGTGATAAATAATTCTAAACTTTCTACTATGTACACGTTAACACATCAACGAATTAGTTAAAATTGTCTTTATTATAGAGAGTAAAAATTAAGAGCTTTATATTGTCAGTTATTTTTAATGCTTGTAACGCATAGTGAATTTTTACCTGTAATAGTTTACAGTGCATTGACGAAAATATTATATAACTCAGTTGATTATTTCATTATAGGATATCCGGTTTGTTTTTTAACAAATGAATATTTACTCAAACGAAAATATGTGTCTACTAATTTTGGCCAATTTCCAAGCTACTTCTCAGAAGCCTACGATGTCTACCTACATATATGAAACGCATACACACACATATATAGGTGTGTGTGTATGTGTGTACTGGACACACACGCCTGTATTATTTACGCTGTGCGTATACGGCACACCATACAGTAAGATCAGCAGCGTAATAGTTTTTCATGCCAAAAAAATACTTAGCACATATTTCTAACATCAGCAATAATTCCGATGTTTCCTTTTTACTTGAATTCACATTAACATTCAAGACTGTTTTAATTATGTTTGATAGTTGAAATTTTTTTACTAACGTCCGTAAGGTGTTAAATAATCCGTAACTATTATGCTAATTAAATTATAACCACAGAAAGTTATTAATAGTTGGAAAGGTTGACTGTCTGCTGGGTTCCACATACCCGATGTTATTATTCCGTTATTCATGTGTTAGATTTAGACCGGCTCATGAGAATTCTAGTACAGCGGAACTGGTCGTTTGTTGTGCGCATGTAATAAACTAAACCGATTCATGTCATCGTCATCCAATCATACGAGGTGCAATATGTTAGAGATATATTTACCCGCCGGTGGTCGAACACGAATCGCCTTGGTGAAAGGCGAGTGGTGGCCGCCGCGTCCGCAACAGTTATTTGTAATTTATCTAAGTGAGTTGAGATGTCTTAGTGAGTGATTTCTTATGTGGTTAACTTCTTGACAGTTGCGTATACTTAACAATGTTGTGGTTCAGAATATATGTTTTCTTTTCAGAGTGCCATTTTATTTAACTAACATAAAATTACAAAATGTATTTTGCTTGAATACTCTTTGCATAAAAGTATTGAAAAAAAAACAGTTGTAATACATTTTTATTTTAGCCAAAATTATTATCTTATTTGGATATCTCAGAATAAATTATGGATGTTAGGGGATCAACATTTTTCATATTTCATTATATTTTATATTGTTCATGTAGGCTGTTAAGGAGCTACATATCATTGTTTTGCTTAAATGTTAGGGAAACTTCGCCCACATTACATATATACTTACCATCCTTGGGCAAAGTAATAGACAGAGTGGTATTTTTACGTGTGTGGTGTGGCGAGTATTGTCGTGTTGTTGTTGTTTCTCTCCTCCACTAGCTTCCGTTTCCTCTGCCGACTTCACTGCATCGTCTGCACAGCACACTCTTATCATAACAAATCCGGCAACATTCAGTACGAATGGCAAATATATAGCAAGCTCCTTATGGTACATGCAACCTTCTCACGTCTTACCAGTGACCTTGTCTTGGGTGAGCAGCTTTCATATTTGAAACTGACTGAAACAATTTGCAGAATTTAAACTGCCGAAGCATAGTCTTCAATACAAGTTCCAAATTCCTGAGGCATTTGTAGACGTGATCCTTTATATATATATATATGGAATATAGAAATTGGTTTAGATAAAACGGCCAGCGTGAATTTTCACAGCCTAAGCGAGGTCAACATAGACAGTTGAAACACTTCTGCAGAGTATTGATAATCTGTGTTGGTTTTCTGTTAGTAAATATTCTTTCATTTCAAAGTTAACATTCGTAATTTGAAACTTATAGGAAATAAATTATTTCCTATTCGCCGTTAAATGGAGCAGAAACGTTTTTGAAATAAAAATATTATATCATCTTCATGTCCCAAATCACTCACACCTAACAAATGCGTGGTCAAACAAGATGGCTTTCAAACAAATGGCTGTGGCAGATAAACAATATTGTAGTTACAAGTAGGCAATATGTTCTAAGGGGAACGTGGCTGCGGTGGTAAATTTATTACACCACTCGTTTCCAAACAGGACGATCCGGTTTCGAATGTTAGTGTGGTCGATTAGTGTTTTTTGGTGGTTTTAGTTGTAGGTCTACCGTTGGTTCAAACCCACCTCATCTGATCCACATAAGTTACCAAAACTCCAACGTAAGGTAATTCTCTCCTGGCTCATACGATGTAATGTGTGTGTCTCATGATAAATTTCTTTACGAAAACTTGCAGAAGCTGTTCTAATAATTTTATATACAAAAATAACACACACTTGGAACACTACTTATACATTTTGTAGAAATATTAGTCTTTACTTTCTATCGTTAATATCGCTTAATTTTATACCCTCCATCATTCACCAACGCGTTCCGGGAACGATTCCCTTGAGTCGATCTATTATTTTCTCATATAGGAACCGTGCTGGATGATGACATATGTCGGCGGGTTTTCTCGGAGATCCAACATTTCCCCGCCCATTAATTCAGGGGATGCTCCGTACTCAACTCATATAATCCCTTATCGACGATGAAAATCTTACCACTAACCACTGACAAAAAATTACTTTCATCCATTCCTACCTGCGGATAAAAACATCACGAGAGATTTCTGTTTACTTTAAACATTTCATTATAAGGTGGAAAATGGAAGCTATACTGAAAAACAAAATAAAATTAAATCTTGATGAATTTAGCGTGTACCTAAGAAGGTGATTAAGACATGTTTTTAATAAAAAAAATTCAATTACCGCAGAAAAGAAACTGCGCTGCTACAGATGCATAGTAACCTACAAAAAACTAAATAGACATAAACAGTTTAATACGTTTCTTACGTTTTTGTTAGTATAATGATAAAATTTAAGAGCGTTTTATCGTTGTCCTGTTATTGGTCATATCTCACAGCTAACTGCAACTTAGAAATGTTCATCAAAACGGGAAATACCACAAAATAATTATTTGGTGAGGGTGACATGTAATGAGTATGCAATGGCGCCAGAATGAAGGATTGGGGGAAACGGGAGATCCCCGAAAAGACCCGCCGACCAATGGCAACATCCGGTACGATCCCCACATGCGAAAATCCGGAGATCTAACCACCGCGAATCAAACCCGAATCGTCTTCATAGGAGGTGAATGGTCTGATCATTCGGCCACCACGGCCACAAGAATTAATTAGAACATAAATACCATACCAACCAGATTCTTCTCCTTCCTGAACTCATGTGGCAGCATTAAAATGCTGTACAACTTCAAATAATTAAAAAGATTTTTTTTTTTCAAGCACGTGAAAATGAAATTTATCGCAGTAGTACGGAGACACACATACTGAAATTGTTATTATTCAGAGTTGATATGTTCGTTGATAACGAATTTAAAAAAAACAGCCTCATTATAATGCATTACTATACGTTCTCGTATCGTATTTACGAAAGATTTTTTTTGTTAACTTAAAGACGTTTCGGAAAATGTATCGCCTTCACATCTTACCCAGCGTAGAGTATTTAGCAACATTTCGCTGAATTATATCTAAGTATTGCTGCTTCATTTATTTTAATTTTAAGTACGCTGAAGTTCTTTTTAGTTGGTCACATACATTTTTTTAAAATTTAATTTATGATAACTTTTTATACTCACTCGTTAGTTTGACATATTTTCAATTATTTTCCTTATACGATATGGCTATTCCTATAACTTTTGAAATACACTCTACTGATACTTCCTTTGGTATTGTTACGTGTAAAATTGGAGCTAGGGCAATAAATGTGTGTAGAAACGATACGCCCGCAATTCCTGGCGCATCAATCATAAATGCCATGGGAAAAACTGTGGTTGTTAGATAAAAAGTTAGGATTGAAAATAAAAATAAAATATCAATAGTAGTTAAAAAATTTTAATTTTTTAATTAATTATATGCAGAAATTGATTTGTAACGGTACGCATAGTTAATAATTATTGAGGAGGGAGTTCACAGAATTTTTTAAAAATAATTTTTGAATTTGTACGAGGTCGGGTTCGTTTTGTACAGGCATATGTTGTGGCTGTTTTTCGTTGTACGAAAAGTTTTTTTAGCTTTCATAGTTTTTGTATAGTGGCATGTTAAATTCTTTATTTGCGTAAAGCGTATCGATGTTAGAAAGAAAACCAACTAACTTAAACAAATGAAATAATTTTCGCTGAAAAAAGATGTCACTGGTTACATCGGTACATGTAAAAAGCTCGCATTGGACACTTTTCTTAGTATTTTGAATAAAAATAAAAAATTGGCATTTTAAAAAATTCGCTCCTCTTTTAATAACAGCAAACAAGTAACGCATTTGTGTCATAAACCTTTCTTAGACGGCATCGAACACCTAGGCGTTTGTGTTCTTTCTTAGTGGTATATGGAACATGTAGTGTGCTGCAAGGCTATACTAGAGGTACCGGTTTTATTGTAAGTGAAGCAATAATATTAGCTGTGAAAATTTTAATATTGTTCTTCCGTTATTTACGCACTTTCGTTTTTCATTACAAACAGAGTAAACGATTGATTTACGTTACTTATTTGTTTTTTTTTATGCCATGTGAGTATAAAGGTCAATGGGATAAAGTGAGCACTAAAGATTTAACCTTTAAAAAAATTACTACTAGCGGATGTATATAAGTCAACACTTACAATAGTTTCGTTATTGCTTGTATGGTTTGTAGCGAAATATCACATGTAATTCCGTTACTTTTCCCATTTAAACACAACATTATTGAAAGAACATGAAATGAGCTCAAAAACTCTGTATTTAATATAGTTTAAAATATATAGTTGTTTATTACCTTATTGACATACCTACTGACAGTATAAAATCACTTAATTAGCGCCAGCACAAAGTGACGCAACTGGGCCACTGAATGTCAGCCATCGTTTGCAGACGTAGTTCAAATTTCCACCGACTGGTGGCAACAAAGTTAAGTTTTCGCCGCTTCGCTTGGAAGCGTAGTTTGTGAAGTCATTGAGTGTGTTTGTCCGTAATGCAATACATATGGGTTTCTGAAAACACATTCAAAAGTATTAGAAATGACGATATGGACATTGGCAATTTTTAAATTGTAATGTTTTTCGATCTTCGGCCTGAGTGTCTGGAATTAGAAAATGCATTTTTTTTCTGTTTTCACAATATGTTATTTATTGTTTCTGTTAAGTGCGTCGTTGCCATTCATGGCACTACAACATAAAAGAACTCTTGAATTATTAAATTGCGTGTGTCAATTTGTCGTGTGTTTTTAGTGGCACCTTTGAGTAAAATGTTCGAATGTAATGTGCACAAATTTACGAGATTCGTAACGGCAATAATCCGTGTCGCATAAATTAAAGTCAGTTCACAGAAACCCGTATTATGTATACGTTAACTAGCAGGTTTTGTAACTAATATTACTATCGATAATAACAACTAGTGTACACCCGTGTTTCTAATAAATATACATTGTAGATAACTTTTTTCGAAGCAGTGTAATGTAGAAGTAAACATTGTACAAGCTTACGTAAGTAAAAGCTCATGTCGACATATAATTTCACATGGCTTGACAAATATCTTCTCCACTAAGTTTTAATTACAACATTGCCTAATGATGTACTTCATTTCCAGTCTCTCTAAAACACCTAATATGGATTCTCAATCAATTTAACAGGCATTAAATTCCAGTACAAATAACCTATCATGAATGTTTTCCTGATTTTCAAATTATAAGAATAACCTTGACATAAATATTGAAATATCCCGTATAATCAAGTAAACCCAATCGGGTATAAAGTCATCCTGATTATTCCGTCATAAAATACCTAACCTAAATAATACGTGACTTAATAAGCTGCACGCCATCTCTGAGTGAGTGAGCGAGTTATATTGGTCAGCGCTTAACATAGAGGTCTTTAGCGCTGGTGTGGTGTTATATGATGTGAGTATGGAGCAGCGCAGGAATGAGATCCCCGAGAGAGCCCGGCCATTACCGAACGGTATCGTCCTGCACGATTTTCACATGCAAAAATCCGGGGACCGACCCCGCCGGGAATCAAACCCGGATCGCCTAGGTGGGAGGCGAGAGGTCTGACCCCTCGGCCACCGCGACCCCATGCCATCTATGACTCATAACCGCCCGAATCCAATGTTTATACGAAACATGTTCCTCTTCACTGTTCAATCAGCACCAACCTAGATCTTCCATAACATATACCACGTTTCCATGTCGAATTCAAAACGATCTACAACTACTTTCGGGATTGAGAATGGTCATGTAAACGGGATCCAAATCGATTTGAGTCTCAAGGTCGTTCCAGCTAAAATTGGGATCGAATCGGATTGAGTTCGATTTGAAATGACATGTAAACACAGATCGTACTGAAAGTGTATCGGGATGAAATTCACACACTCTTAGCATATGTTTACAAATAATAGTCCTAATAATGTCGCATGTACCGGCAAACAGAAATATTTGGACAACGGAAGGGGTGTTCACGCTTATTGAAACGGACGAAAAATGCTGTTTCTCTTACACGCTCCATTCGTTCTTGTTCCTATTTTTGCATTAAATTAGTGAACATTAATTGCCAAGTTACTACGACTATCAGTAATTTTTTCCATTGTTGCGTGCACAGAACAAGGAGTGGTAGCGTATACATTATTTGTCTGATATTTTCTCCAACATAAACAGAAAACAATACGGGTTTACTATTAATTTATGACATGACTACCAACACACTTACTGCAGCGAAACATTTACCACAACACATTTCAACTAGCAGATCCAAATCGATTTCAGTTCAAATTGACATTTTGCATGTAAACGGGTATCGACTCAATACTGATTCAATCATCGATTCGATTTCAATCCCACGTGGAAACGTAGTAATAGTAGCATACAAGCAGCGCCGGAAAACGAGGTTGCAGAAACCATGACCAGGCGAAATTATTGCCCTCTGTTCTATTTTCTTGAGGTCTTGCTGACGTCACGGGGGTGTATGGGTGCGTGAGGTGCGCGAAATAGACAACAGCCGACCGTAGTCAGTTGCTGCCAATAGCTAGGCAGTCCCTGCGCAGCACACGAATCTACGGATCCAAACGTCTTCACCACAACTCCGTTTAGACTACGTTCAGACGAGCCGAGGTAGGGTCACTACTGCGTCGTTCTTCCATACGTCATAAGGCGGCGTCTTCATAGCTGATGCAACACATAAATTTTCCTGTACAACATTAACCGTAAGGTTCCATATCCATATCTAGGTAGCCCAAAACTCTCAGTCTTATATATTGCGTAATCCACACTGTCTGAAGAAATTTCGGTGTGCGGCACGAACAGCCAAATCGGTTTTTGGCAAAAAAATTCCATAGGCGTAGCTAAGGTGAAAAGACCGTTTGACCTTAATACCACTTAGGTATTTAAAAAACAATGACAAAGGCACTAATAAACACTCACAAATAAGGCTAATTTAGCTACGGACGTGTTTAAATCCTATTTGTCTGTATAAATTTTATATTTAAATAACTTCGCTAGTTCATTAATTTCGTTCATTTAAAGAAGGGTATTTAACACGTCAAGAATTCAATAATATATGTTATACTTTTACTTTCTGTGGTTCGGAATCTAGCTCAACTTTATTTGTTATTACGTTCGAAAAAAAAATTATTGTATTAAATAAACCAATTTATGAAAATATTAAATTCAACCCGCGTTTTTCTCTTAAAATTTCTTCTGCGGTCATTTTCCGTACTTGTGAAATTGAAAAGTGCTAACGGTATCAGTCGGAACCTACCTCTCAGTACAATTAATATGTGCGCATGGCACGAACCCAAGATACAATTTGTTTTGTATTTTACATGCGGTTTTATTTGTGCATAAAGTGTTAAATTCTTCCTTGACGAAAATGTTTCAACGTTAAAACACTCGTTCTGTTATTAGTTTGATTATCTTGGAAATTTTAGCAAACGAGTTCGTGCATGTTTATTTTTGTATGAAATTCTATACATCTGCTACGTTTGAACAGCGTAGATAATTTGTATTTCGCTACAAATTAATTAATTAGTGAGCTCAGTAGACTTAAGCGTACAGTACTTTGATGACGTAGGCTGCAGTACTTATTTTCAAAATGACTTATAATTTTTGTCACGCATACATATCGTGTGGACTTTAAGGTTTATTTAAAAGTCAAATATTGAAACATCACTCTCTAAGAATTGCATGTAAGTATATATATGATTATTTGTCAATCATTTTGTAAGATCACAAGTCAAGAATTATAAAATTCTTTATCAGTGCATAAAAAATTAATACAAAATGTAATAAAATTTGACATTATCATTGAAAAGAAAACTTCATTAATTTTAGAGTTATTAATTCATCATTGTAGTGAAAATCACGACAAGAAGCAACAAATGTTTTATATAATTTACTTAAGAAATGAACCAATTAATATAAAATATTATTATTTTTTCATTGAGGATTTCAGGGTGCATCGAACTTACATTTCCGTAAGAACTTCAACCTGTGGGTAGCCACAAACTTGCTATTGAAGCTACAAAAAAGCAGAGGAATCATTAGTTGTTGTATTTCATACAATGTGTCCAAATTTAACATCGCAATTAGATTAGCACTACTATTAATTAATTCTAGCTGATACCAAAGCTGTTGCAATTTAAGACTACCTATAGGAATACAACAATACTGCGAGCTTTTGTATTTTTCTGTATCGATGTAAACGTCACTGCCTTACAAGCAAAATAATAAACAGCGACAATAAGTTACAATTAAAAAGGTTTTTAATAATTAGTGTCGTTAGGTGTGCGAAAATTGTTGTGAACGTGGATGTATGAGTTCATCTGCAATTAACGAACTCAAAGGAATGAGTAAAACCAAACAAAACGTATGTCTCTCATACGTATCTGAATATATGACCAGCAATTAATGGTCTTAGACAGAGGAAAACCTCTCTACCAGTACTAGGACGAGTTGACGTAAAGTGCAATTCTCAGAATACAGGGTATTCCTATAAGCATCAAAGAAGCGCGATGCTGGAATGAATTCATGTAGGTAGACTCACATAATGAAGTTTCTAGACAGCTACTAATCCAGGTGAATATAACTCAATTCTGAGTCAAGTACCACGAAATTCCATGACATTAGAATCTGCCATCTGTGCATGACTGCTGGGTAATGCACAACACCCTATTTAAATCTTGTAAAGTATGCTTGTCCACTGTGTTTCGCTGCTTTGGAAAGGGGTAAGGTGTAACGGACCGGTTCACTTCTGTGTGTACACTGCGTCACCCCGGCGGGTGTGATGTGTAGCTGACGCGCCATCGTCGTATGCTCCCATCCTCCCATGCCTATAACCGGGTCAAGGATGTGCTTTCTTGTGATAGGTTGATGATGCCAATATAAGGTATTTTCCACTAAAATCAATCCCCACCTACTCGTGGGTCAGGATTGGAAACGCCGAACTCCCGAAAGGCGACTACCGAAGTGGGGACGAAAATTGTGCTTGGCGGAGCCTCAATGGTGCACCGGAAACTAATCGCATCGACATTCTTTTCTGTTTTCCTGAAGGCAAATCGGGTTTCTCAGCGTTCTGTGTACCTACGAGTAGATTTCACGTCGTAACTGTGTCCATATTCGGAACGTGGAATAAGTTCTGTAGTCCTGGAGAGTCCTCTTATTTGCTCGGGTCAATACTCAGTTTCATACTAACTTCTAGGTGATCCGAGGATAAACGCGAAAACCCTTGACTGTGCTGTGCTGATCGGGGGTCAGACTTGCAGTGGCAGGGGTTGAAACTGCTGGATAGGAGATCTAATAGAGAGATTTTGGGATATACAGTGTTCCATAAGTCCTATGCTGAGTCCGTGGCCGGGGAACGGCTGTGACAACCTCGAGTTTGTGGGTTAACCTGACACCTCAACACCAAAGAAGAAGCTACCTGTCTGGTTAACCCAGTAACAGGACTCGCGACGGTGATGTTTCGTAAAGGCCTCATAGGCCTCGGCATCGTCAAGGGCAAATACATTTTGAACTCTTGACTTGTGGGCAGTGACTCTACAAAAGACTGAGCTTTAAATGGAACCATTAGTATAGTAGGCACTGGTTTATCTCTAGCTAGTAGTATCTAAGAGTCAAGGAACGAATTCTCCAATAACACGATTTCAGTATTAATGGCATCTTTACCGTATGACTCCTGCAGGCATGTTAATGCCAAGTGCTAGTCGTGTCTTGTTATAATGCTTCCCGTGAAACACGACCACGTTCCGCTACTGCTTGTGAGCATCAAACTCACCGCAATGGAAAGATCGTATCTCTTTCCAAAGTTCACATTCAACTGTTTCAGTTGACTCTGTGTTATAGTTGTTCTGCAAGTTTTACGTTCTTAAACAATAAACATTGAAGGGACTTACTGGTGAGGCTTGACACAACTCCCAACATTAAAGATGTGTAACTTATGTTACTTCTGGTATATCCTGTGCGCTCAGGCACATGAGGGCATGTGCTATCAATAACTTTCCAGCATTAATACTGTTCAACTTGTCTGAAACGTGGCAGATTTTGCCGTTGATCTGTGGATTTTCTCCGAGTAGTCCACTTTCCCCCTGCCTTTTCACGTCATCACTTCTGCATGGTAGAGCTGAATTCCATCATTCTTAAGAGTTTGGAAGATGCCAAATGGCATTCATTCAGAAATTTTTTCCTGAGAAGTGATATACTGCCTTCAGGTAGGCTACCTTCTCCGTTTGTTAATAATTAACGTATTTAGTAATGATTGTAATAATTACACTTAATAATGCAAGAGGAAAAAGAAAACCTACCAACTCTGCAGTCACACACTTTAACCATAGCTCCATGGTGTGCATTGAGTGGACTATTTTACCCATTCGAGGCTAAAAGGGGGGAAACACTAAGGAAGACCTAGGCACAAGCATCACGCCTCATTCTTGCCTCTAGGCGCAAGTCACTTGATAACTTGCCACTACGAGGTACTGTAACCTTTTCATTTACGTCATTGTATTAAATGTAAAGGTGTGTTTTACGCAAGGATGCATTTTAAAGATTATATGCGAAGAAAGTCAATAAACCAAGGTCCGAAAATGTAATTTTATATGTACGGCGTCAATAAAATAATATTTAAATTGGTGAAATGGTGAGCGTGAAATTGGTATAAGTATACATGCGTAATGCTTTTTGAATATATTCCCAAGCAAGTACTACTCAAGCACAATGAGCAATTTTCGAATTAAATTTTCTCAGTTGAAAATTATCACGATGTTTGACAGACAGTTGATCGTAGGACATAACTATGTGATAATCATTACAATCCTAATGCGACAACATCATGGGAAAGGCATTCAACAAGGAAACTCTGAACAAACAGAACGTATATATACAAAATAACTGCATGACGCGCAATAGTCTATTATCCGTCCCCATTATAAAACAATTGGGATATCGGTGGGAAAATCCCCATCCTAAATTGGAATTGCAGCTCATCGACGGCAAGTTACAACATTTCGTGGTGTATCTCTTTATAAGAGGGTATGACGAATAGTAGCTTTACGCCTACAGTCCGAAACGTATGTATACGATTAAAGTGCTGTATTAACATGTGACCACATAGAAGTAGTAATATGCCTAAATTGTCAGTTGTCTGTGTGATCTGTGGTTATTCTTTATTCTAACTAGTAGAATCACTATATGCTAAGACATGGCTTGTAATATTTCACTAACAACGCTATTAATTCGAGCGAATATTTATCCGCGACTACATTTCGTATCTAACCTTCTAATACAAGTATGACATTGTTTATGGAAGATATAAACATATTTGTTCTTACACCAAAAGTTAAATGTAGTGACAGTTTATAAACCGGAGAATCTCGCTACTCTTTAAAAATGTAATATACAGTTTCAGACCTTGGACAAAATAGTTTTACATTATATTTTTATTTGCATAAGTAACTTCTCTGATATATAAAACACATTTTCTACACGAGAAACTTTTAAATTCAATATCAAGCGTGAGTCTATATTAGTGATTTCATAGTCAAATTCCGGAGTCGACTGAACTTGGACTGGATTCAGCATGGAGCGAGCTTAAAGTAAACGTGGACTGAAATGTGTTAATAGTAAAATTTTTGATCCGGATTGTCATGTAAACATGGACTGAACTCGTGTCTAGTGACATATCTTAACAAAACATTGAACTAAACGGCAAATTACTGTAAAAAACCAAAAGTTGATTATTTGTTAGATATTTTGGTTGAATTTTTTCGTCTAGAGTATTTATTTTGATTTATTTTCCACGTCCCAATATTTTCAAGGAGTTGTACATAGTTAGTCCAGGACAGGACCTCTTTAACATAACCAACGAAGCAATTGAACATGGCGACCGCTTCATCTTCGTTCATTTCAGTCCAATGGGTGCTGAAAGTAAACATTTCAATCCAGATTCTACACTCCAGTCCACCTAGTCGACTGAACTGGATTACTCACTCCACTCCTACTTCAGTCTGGTAGGAAAGTGTTTAAAGCATGATTTGAATCAAGATTTTCCAGTCCACTCCAAGTTCAAACCGGATTGAGTTGTAACTATAAACGTAGTACATGCGTGTATAGGTGTGTACGTGTGTGTGTTTGTATTCTTGAGGTATTGAAAACGAAAAGTAAATTAAGTCGTCTGCATTACGTTCCATGTAACAAGTAGCAATTTATCTACTACTGTTAGCTGCAAGGTTTTTTAATATCCACAAAACTATGTATTTTAAATTCACTACACAGCTCCGTGATGAAATGTTGCTACCTTTTCGATAATATCGCGTATGCGACTCATTTTGTCTGAAATTAATTTTATTATGCTTTGCTTATTTACTGTATTAAGTAAGTATTATACATTACATTTTACACGTCTTTTATCTGAAATATTCAGTCGAATAACTGTAAAATAGACTTGTTCGTAAATTAATGTATTATATCCTATATACGTGTTCAATGTGTGAGAAAATTACTAGAAAGGTAATAATATGTCATGTATCAGTTCCGAGATTTAAAAATACAATTAAATTATTTACCTTCAGAGAATATTACAAATAATATGAGAAATATATTTTGTGATGTTTTTGCGAAGAGAGAACCGGAGCTCAACCTGAATTATTTTTAAGTGTTACACGCGTCAGAGCGGATATCATAAATCGTTACTTAAGCCCTTGTGTATTGTCTCCGCGACGTTTGAACACTCATCTTTCCATTCCGTTCTCCCCCTTTTACAACTTGGTGGATGGCCAATCTTTCGGAAACGTGTATGGCTGTGCTATAAATCCCAGGATTCTGAATATATAAAACAAGGAGGCTTTTCAGCAGAGTAAAATAACATACTTCAACTATTTTTTGAATTTATTTTGTGTAGGCCTACGCAGAAGTGAGTTGACACAACATTTCTGCACTCTTTATTCTTGAGCCAAGAAAAACCGAAACCCACACTTTTATAAGTATATTTCTATGTTTTCATTTATTCCCTTATATAAATTTTTAAATATATCAAAGAAATTATTAGTATATGGTGACCAAAGTTACGTACAAATGCGTGTGAATCTTTCCTAATAATCTGCAATGTATCACAGAAGAGGAACTAAAAATTAGCTGAAATGGACTGCCAATGTTATATTGTTATCATTATTACAAAAAATACCATCTGGTCATCAATATTGTTACCGATACAGTTGGCTTAAGGTAATTTGTCGGATACGCAATCGGATGGACACGGCTTCAATTTTTGGCTCCGATCATCGTGTTTTCGTTTTTGCATGGTTTCGTGAAATTGCTCCAGAAGGATGAGATGGTTTATTAACACAGGTAACTGCCAGATATTCACTTGAGATTTTTCAGTATCGTTAAAACACTATGGGACTGTAAATCTGTTTGCTGTTATACGATATTTTAACAGCGACATAAAAAATATTACGTTCTGTTATTGCATGTTTAAAACATTTAGGTCTTCCCACATTTGAAATCTTCGCAAACATGTTTCCTAGGTAAATATTCATTTACTGACCTACCTCGTAGGTATCATAATAGTATTTTCAATTATGTTGAATAGAGAAACGATGCCTTTACACACGGTGCATAATAATTCAGTGTATTGAAGGTTTTTTTATGTCAGACCAGCTGAATTGTTTTCGTTTATACTTAGAATTTACAGTTCCTTAATTATTTTCATAGTGAAATGTTATCTTCACCTACTTGTTAGTTACGATATCTTAAATATGTTTTAAAATGTACATATTATTTATCGTGAAGTAATAGTGCATGACTTAGGTTCAGCAAAACCATACCCAAACCGTAGAAAATTTCTCAGGAGTTCCTGCCTGTCTAGAATTTATTTTCAGTAAATATTCTGAAAATGCACACGAACTTATCATAAAAAATCATTGTAATTCGTGTGTCGGAGTAAATGAACGCATATGCAGGCCTACACCTACATACTCTACTTTTACCGAAGCTAATAATTTGTTGCAAGAAAGTTATTGTATAAAATTGTCATAAGTTTATCTCAAACGGTAATAAATGATACACGATTTGTAACTATACACGGTTTAATGTGACTTCAAACGAAATATATTCACAAAAACTAAAATCAGTTACATTTACGCTATGTTCGTTAAAATTAGAAAATTAGCTTATAACTTTACGTACATATACAAATATATACGAATATTTTACCCTTGACTCACAAAGAATGCACTGGAAACAAAAAGTTAGATTTAATATAAACTATAATCGATACTAAGTGCCCCAGTGCGACTACTTAAATACAGTAATACAGTAGTAGAAAAATGAATTACAGGAAGACATACAGGAGTCAATGTTTTTTTATCATATTAACTCAAGGAATACATATATACACACTTTAATGGACATGTTATTTTAGGGCAAAAATTGAAAAAAAAAAAAAATTATATGTGTTTTAAAAATATATCAACCTTGATATTTTAATCGTTTGAAATCCAATAATGTGGGATTAATATGGTATAAATTTACGATAGAAAACAGGTCAGAATTCATTTGTTGTGTAGACAACAAGAGAATTTATTTTGTTCGCTGCAGGCACTGCGCCGTCTTAACATCAGAAATAACGTCACGTACCTTGTCAAGTTTCTTTAACTATACTATTGAAGCTGGGTTGTTTTTGTGATTTTTTTGATCTGTTGCCAGCAAACAACAAAGGCGTGAACTTTGTAAAGGAAGTTATAGGTTTCTCGCCTTCACCAAACTTTTAGTTTCATCAGAACTTCCTACTGGGGGAATCTTCAAAGACGTATCAATCCGATAGACGAAAAGTTTTTGTTTAAGAATACACGGATGAGTTGGTATCTATAGATGATACAGACTCAGAAAAAGGATAACGAAGCAATCAGAATGAATAATATGTTATTTTGAGATGATTGTTTGAAAACTGGTTTTGGTGCAAAACTAGAAATGTCTATGTATTTTTTTTACTTCTGAAATAAAATATTAATTTTACTTGTCAAGCAAGAAAATCCTGCATTTTTTCCATTTATGAATTACTACACCAGTTCAAACAAACGATCGTCGCATTACATAAATTATTGGTTAGCAATAGGACGCAAAAACACTTTTGCAATGACATAGTTTCGAACACAGCACCCTTTCCCACACAACATGTCAGCTTACTGTAAGCCTTACATTTGACTTGCAGTTATAAACTTGCTTCTGTAGGCTTTCTGCAAGCCTTGCATTTGAATTAAGCTTGTATGCTGGCATAAGTATTTTTTAGTTTGCTGGCTTGCATGACAAGATTTCTGGAAGTGTATTTAAGAAAAATGCTTGCAGTTAAATTTCTTGCAAGCTTGTGTTAAGCTTGATGGCTTACAAGTTAACATTAAATGAAGTTAAGTACACGTAAGCTTGCAGAAAATTAAAATTTGTCAACTAGGCAACTTACAGCAGGCTTGCAGCAAGCTTTCAGGCTTGTCGTGACACACTTGTTGCAAATTTGCTGGTTTACCTGGATAAACTTGCAGAAAGCTTGTAGTAAGCTTTATCTGCTGACTGGGATGTGAGATAACGCCAGCTTGAATTTCACTTGATTTTGGCTTGCCGTAACAAGCTTGCTCCTGAGACTTGCTGCAAGCCTGAATCAAGCTTGCAGCAAATTTACATTTCACGTTCATTTAACTTGTCATAGCAAGCTTGCTTAGAAGTCTTGCAGCAAGCCTGAACCAAGCTTGCGACAAAGCTGTTTTTGACTTAAATTACACTTACGTAGCAATTCTGGTCATGTGATAAGCTGCAAGCATCCTGTCCCCGTACTGAGCTCATATTGCATTGCAATTTTACTTAGCAATCTTAATTCATGAAATATTTTCTAATTGCCCATCAAAAATGATCGAACTTGATTTAAACGTAACCTTGTAAATGAACAAGCACTTTAAAAAGTAACATTGTTTCATATGCTAGCTAAAACAACTATTACGATATTACGAATAACTGCAAGTAAACTGATATCCTTACTTAGTAAATTCACAAACATCAGCATTTCTATAACAAAGTTCGTTTTCTTACAACAGAATCGCATTACCATACCCTTTTAAGTATTTGAAATAGTCCAGTGATTAGCATACATGCTTTGAAGTCAAAGGGTCAGTGGTTCAAATCTTGGCACAGGAGCCGAAATTTAATGTTATGTAATTAACATCAAAAGTCGATGAACAAGCAATATTTAAGATGTAAATTTGAATGATAGTGCAAATATTACAGAAAGTAAAATCTTGTTTCATTCTGCAGGCTTGAAAATTAAGTTTGCAGCAGTCTTACATATCCAGCTTGCAGCAAGTTAGAAATGTTTAAACTAGGCAACTTGCAGCAGTATTGTAACAAGTTTATTGGCTTGCTATTTCATGCTTGCTGCAAGGCTACTGGTTTGCATTGGCAAGCTTGCTACAAGCCTGTATAGCAAGTTATTTCTGCTGTCTGGGTTGTCTCTAGAACATATTTACCACCTCAGAAATTATTGAATCGTACATTTAAGAAACAACATAGGTTGATATCCTACAATGAGTTGTGGGTGTAATTATTTTGTACAGAGGTAGTAAATGAAATATGATATTCTCAATCGACCTCTTAATTCATTGTCTTGCCATACACGTGAATGACCTCTGTACATAAGTTATAACCCACATAACAAATTTCGGTAGAAAATTTACAAATGAGACTTACATGACTGATTATATAATTTTTAATTTCCCATGGTATAAGTGCTCCGATATCTAGAATACTGGTAGTATGGCACCCGAAGGTGTTTTAAAACCACTGCATACGAATTTTATCAACGCAGCGCAGCACATGCGCAGAAGAATTTAAACTAGTGTTCACTTGCATGAACATGTTATCGGCATCTCTGCCGCGTACTCAGTACGGGTCTCCTGTACCTGATCCCGTAGACTTACCAGGAGAAAACATTCAGATCTAATACGGAGTAGTTGCTACTTCCACCGTTCAGCCCCATTTCGATCTCACTTGCATGAACAGTTGTATTTTGGGATGTAATACACCAGAATCGCACCAGACGCGAAGCACGTGGACTACTTTAGAACGGCCATTTTGCATCCCACTCCAACCTACACGAACCAGTCAGTACATGATTTTTGCAGCCTGGTGCAATACTGATGGAAATTTTTGTGCTGCTCTCATTAGATAGTAATATTGAACTGCAGCAGATTGCAAGGACAGGTGAAACGTCGATATGTAGAGAAACTCTGTAGGCAAACGGTAACATATTTCATGTCTCCTAATGCTGAACTACAATGTCGTAACGGACGCGACGTGAATAGCAAAATAAAGTCAGCCAATCAGCATCGAGGTGGAAGTGCTGACGTCTCATAAGTCTCGACGCTGATTGGCTCACTTCGCGTCCTTGTGATACTGGCATAAGGCGAAAATCGGTACCTATCCCATTGTGCATGTAACTCATCAGGCATGGTTCGGATTTTCACCCATGTTATTAGAACGATGTGTCAATGGAAAGGCGTTCCGTCAAAAACGAGATTGTGGTTCAGTTTGTCTCCCGTCAAAGCGTTTCAGATGAATGACGCGACCGTCGATACACTGACGCGGTATTTTAGTGTATCATGAAGCCGACAACATGCGTATTTACACTAAATATCAATAGAAACAATACTATATTCCCGTTTCAAGTGACAACGTATATATTTTTAACTAACTCAATTATTTTTGCCTATAATATAAACAAAAAGTGCAAAGATAAACTTTAAGCTTAGTTAAGGCTGCGCTACATTTGAGTTAGCACAGGCACACATCAAACGTACATATAAATCTCGTAAGGTACATTTATCGCCGCACACGCACAGAAAACCAGGAAGACTCCACAAAGTGTGCCGAAAATGATGGAACTAAGCTCTTCATGAACTCGTCAGTATCCTTTTTCTGATCGGCTGCGCACGGCGCACACGCACAGAAAATGTGCACTTTTTACCAAACTTTCTGTGCGCCGATCCTGTGCTGTTTTTCTGTGCGCGCGTTGAAGCGTGCGGCATTTGGAAACTGTGCTTTGGAATTCCTGTGCGTGTGATTTATTCTGTGCTAAATCAATTGTAGCGTAGCCTTTACTGTGCCCACACCATAACCTTTAACTTTATCACGCAGCAATAACCTACATCTTGACCATACAGATCACTAACGCCAAAATAATTAAGTAAAAAGTTTGTATTTAAATACTTAATGGAAAGAAAATATTTACACTGATGCCCTTATAGGTATTTATTGGCAATGTGTTAATGTACGAGTGTTTCGATTGTAATTTTATCGTGTTCGTACAGCCAAACCTAAGAGAAGAGTTGTCTTGCCTCCCATCTGTAGCAAAAAACGCACAAGACAAAATCATTGCATTCATACGCGACATAGTTCTGTATAGAAAAAATATTACTCTTTACATTAGCATATAAACTGTATACCTTACATACGTCGACAAAGATTATTAAAATGTTTGCAATTTTCAGTAGTATGTTTACTATGTGCAAACAATGTATTTGTTCCCAGATACCGAAAACTATTTAAATTTATGTCGTGTAGGCTGTAGGTGGCAAAAAGAAACATAAATATCATTAACACTAAGGTAGACATGTTTTTTAATTCTCAGTAGAATTGTAATTTTCATTTTCTTTTAACTTACATAGTTTAAAAACTTTAACGTAAAATTATTTTGTCTTTGAAAGTATTGTGTACTCTTCAAAGTTATAAAGTACACAATAAAATCTTCAACCTTACTTTTTTCACATTGCTCAAATAAGCAGTTAAATGAAGATATAAGACACGATTGTCAAATGCTGATATTTCTATCGAAAAATTTCGGGCGGATTTCAATAAAAGTCTAGGCTTTTTTACGAAGTAAATTCGGCAGCAACATCAATTGACGTAAGCACTAGTTCACAAAATGGACATGAAGACAAAACTTCATACGAATACCACAAAATATCGCCCCTTGACCTAAATTTCTTCCAGTCCTGTTCATACGTCTAATATATTGTCACTTGTAAATAATAATACAGGTTAAGTGCAAAGAACACCATTGTTGTTACACCTGTTCAATATTTTTGCTCACGAGTTTTTCTGTTGGGTGAAACTGGAAAGTATATAAGGTATAGTAGGGTTTCTCCGTTACATCAGTTAACGCCGTGACAGATGGAATATTCTCAGTCACGGATTAGCTAGAACTCTAAACGGTTTCAGATTTTTTTTCTCGCAGATCACAAACACATTCAGGAATCTTGCAAGCCTGCTCGCTCTTTCTCTGAACACGTGTACGAATTTCAGCGAATTTAATCAACTTGCGCAGTACTGTGGACGAGATAGTTACTGGCCATTAAAACAGTAGTGGACGTGTTTATTTCTTAGAAACAAACATTTCAGCGTACAAATTTCATTTTAACGTCATTAATAGGTAAAGTACAGCTAATTTACACATATAACTGATATCCGAGTTGGGTCACGCGTTTAAGGTGTGAGAGTTTAACAATGTGACAGTTTTATTTGCTTTTGGAGATTTTTTTTTTTTTTTTTCGTGTTTTCTAGCTGTATTGTTGTCAAAGTGGACTTTATCAGAACACGGATGCACCAGAATTTCTTTACAACATGACTAAAAATTGCCAAGGAGACTTGTTGCAAGTTCTGCAGTTTGTGTAAATGTATTTGCTATATTTTCTATTTTTTTCCCTAATTTGTTAATTATGTTGTGCAACGTATGTTAAGTTACTGCTTGTCAGATGCACTACGCCTTATTTCGAATACTATGTAGGATCTCACTGAATAAAATATATTTTCTACAGTCAAATAATAAACACCATATTATCACGGAATATCCTAAACACTATCACTGACTTACTCAAATATCATGAAGTTACCTACTTTTACTACCAAACGTTGTTAGTTAATTTCTCAGAACAAACTATTACTATTTTTATGATATTTGTACAAAATTGGTAGTACGGAATCCCCCGATTGAAAAAGATAAATAGAAGTAAACGTAGCCAAATATTTTCGAAACAATAACAGATAAACTCACTATCACGGAATCGCCTAACTTAACCTTGTTTAATGTTACGTTTAACAATAGTCTCACCTAGAGGGCAAGCTAGTGGCCACGACAGTGCATTTAGGTCAGTAGTTGCACAAGACAAGGGCCTCAGCGATTATCCCCACCTGCGCTGAAGTGCAGCAATATTACGCAACCTCCCGGTGGAAACGGGGTATTTCTTCTTCAAGTATTCGAGCCGTCACCAGCTCGCCATAAGATGGTCCTGGGTCGAGACCCATGACGTTCTGCCGCCGGTTGTTAACCGAACCATACGTCATCAGCCTCCGTTATCATGCTAATGTTGGTGTCGAAGTACCCAAAGGGTCACCTATCTTAGAGTAGAACATAAACCGGAATGTAATTAACTAAACATCTGCTCCCTTTCTATATTATTAATGTAGTACAATCGTGCAGTGATCTGTAATATAAACTATGTCGAGTAAAGCCACCATATTTAGATTTACATATTTAATTTAATCACAATCCTCACCAGAAGAATTATCTACTTAACTAGTTTTAGTACAAAGTGCCTGCCTCTGACTACAGTCACCCCAACCCCTTTAACTTTTGTGTGAAATAATTTAAAAAATTGTTTGACTAAAATTTCGTATCAACCTCTGCATAATTCCTCTTCGGAATCGTCTTCCACTCGAAGCCATAATTCTGGTGGAATAGCTATGACACGACGATCCATGTTCGCATTTTAACACAGCCCTCATGGCTCGAGCGTTGTTTTCGTGACACGTCGGAATTACCACGGTATATAAGAAAAGAGCCATGCTCGACCTACAATCGTTGTGTCGTTGTGTCGTTCTGGAGGGACGCGAGTATTCTGACCACAACTTCACTGCGTTATTCGTGTATATATACATATGTATGCATGCGTGTGCATGTTAATCTATGATTGTATTAAGGTGGCAGTCTCACTGGACATATTTATAGCGTTCGAGGCAAAGAAGAGCGGAAGAGTTAAATGCGCCAAAATACCCGCGTTAGGTCTAATACCAGCCTCTAGACGTAAATCTCCAAACTGACGTGACTTCTCGTCATTATCGCGTCTCTATGGGACATTCAGTATTCACCCTATTATATTAGCTCTTATATTTAAGGCTCAATGCATGTGCATTTGTCTAAAACATTTTATATTCTCCATACGGATATTCGTATTAAAAAGAACGGCGTAGTAATTTTTAAACTATATTCATAATTATACATCACCCATTCACCTTGAGTAGTTTTCTAATGAACTTCTCGTGGTTGGCGGAGCGGCTAGGGTGATTGTCTCCCACCAAGATGATCTGCGTTCGATTCCCGGTGAGGATTTTCATCGTTAGTCATCGGATACTTCCAGGGTTCTCCAGTTTCTTCCGCCTCATCCCTCCGGTGCTGTCTCATACCTATCTCATGTCACGCGACAACAGCGCTTAAACCTTCGCTGTGAAGTGATGCGAAAATCACCTCCCTTAAGGTAGGGCAAGTGGGCTTTGCATCTCGTCGACAACGGGGTCATAATACACAGTGACACACTACTTGCTAACAATGACAGGAGCTGGGAGAGGAGTCGGCCATGACCTTTGTTACGAGCCATCCAGCATTTGCCTGGAGCTATTTTGAGAAACCATGGGAAATCTATATCAGGATGGCCAGAACCTGGGATCGAACGCGGGTCCTCCCGAAAGCGAGTCCAGCGTTCTTTAAATTTCAAATAAATGTTACGTGTTTCAATTCTGCATTATGTTTGTCGCCCTGGCTATATGTTTGCAACATATATACATCTGTAATTACTCTATGAATCTGCGCAATTACGAAGGCTTACATTATACGAGAATAAGTGAGCAGATACGTTTAAACGTGTGCTCATGTTTGCGCGTGCGGATTTGCATGCGGGAGGATCTGGGCTCGATTACCGGCCCCGGTCGTCCTTATTTAAGATTGTTTGTGTGTATTTCCCGAAATCGCTCCATGTTAATTCCGGCATAGGTCCTTATCAAAAGCCATTACGTCCCCCCTTCCATAGTTCCTGTTCTTGTTTGCAGTTGTGCGTAATCGTCTCTAATGACCTCGCCGTCAACAAGACGTAAAACACAATAATATAAGTATAACTTATGCGTGAAGTGTGTGCAAATATACGTGTTAGTATTACTTATACGTATGTGGATTTAATTATTTTTATACGTAAACCTTTTAGGAAATTAATTCCCGTGTGTTTCATACATTTATATAAAAACATGGATTTATATGACGGATGTTCGTACTCAGTACATTTTATACACCTATATACGCTATTAAGGAATGTAAACATGTGCTTACTATTTTTAGGCAAGAAAATTATTTATAATATTCTTGTGCATACACCTGTACGTGTAAAAATACTGACGTACATATTCATGGTTTTATGTTCATGCATGTCAGTGTGTACTAAAAATGTTATTGTGTGAGATAAATACTCGAGTTAAGATGTGTGTACAATTGAATGCACACATAGTGTAGTCCTGCGTATGAAAGCGTACATGCATACATGCATTGTTGTTTGTGTATGTATATAATTTTATTAATGTGTGTAGAGCATACAAGGCAGTGTACAACGTGTTGGGTGTGCATATGTATGTATAAATACTCATGATACATAGGGGTGTACAACGTGTGCACCGTTTCTTTTAAGTAACATCGTGCTACCAAATTGTGCAAGGATGCGTCTGACATAAAAACCAGAAATTTGTGTTAAGATGTATGTTTGTGTCTTTTATAGCCTATATCAAGGACAGTAGACGACCTTAAGTGTGGAGCAGGAGAAACACGTTATGTGGAATATAGTGAGAAATACGTAGGTAGCAGAAACAAAATAGTGTATACGAACTATTTAAATAAATCCTTAAAGGTCTTAGATAAAAAAAATTGGTACGTTATAGGGCCTACTACTTACTACTATGTACAAACATAGCAGTTTGCAGCCTGTTGTTTCATACAAGATGTTTTACTGTTATGAAAAATTAATATTTTTTATGATTTTACAAAAATTCCTTTATTGTATAACGCGATGTTAAACATTTTTCTCACTAATTAATCAAAACGAATGTTAGTTTTATCGCAATGAAGTTTCTCAGTTTTTTCGCACCTCAAACACTTTCCGTACACAGCTTTTCTTGCTACATATAATTGTAATATTTATATGACATGAATAGGACTACTGGACTGGAAAAGTATGTAATTATGTCGACCTCAACATACTAAGTCTGCTCTACTGAATACGGTCATAATTTTGGAAGTAATATCAAACAACTGTTCGTTAATTTTGGTGTAACTAGTTTCATAAACGAACTTATTTCTTAACACTAAGATAACTAAGAACTATACAAAAAAGGCACGATTAACTGCAGTAGCATTTCTTAATGCTACTCATATACAGGAGGTTACGAGAAGGTACGGCCAAACTTTCAGGAAACATTCCACACACACAAAGAAAGAAAATATGTGATATGGACACATGTCCGGAAACGCTTGATTACCATGGCAGAGCTCAATTCCTTGCATCTCGTTAAATGTCATCGTAAATAGCACTTCGTACAGAAAATGTCACAAATACCCAATGTATTGGTTCTTTACAATATACTTTACTTCCTAGGTTCACCGCCAGTCCATCATTTCATGTGAGTTGAAGAGACGCAATGCAGTCACGATTACCTTCCGTCACGTCGCCCACCTGGCGTGACATGTAACGAGAGGTAATGGAAGGGGCTCTACCGTGGACATTACGCGTTTCCGGACATATGTCCATATCACATATTTTCTTTCTTTATGTGTGTGAAATGTTTCCTGAAAGTTTGGCCGTAACTTTTTGTAACACCCCGCATATGTATAATGGTGTGTGTACATAATGTAATTCGTGCGTGGATGTGGGTGAGTGTGCTGTTAGTGGGTGTGTATATATATTGTAATACTTCATGTGCCTACGGAGTTTTTAAGTGAAATCAAATTCTTGTTCAACGTAATTAAATAGTACAGTTATTATATTTTGTGTGTAAGAATTTTCAAATATATAATTGTAAATTATTCAAAATAAATTTATTTATTTACGCAAGCTAACTAAATTAAACTCAACACGTATGTTATAGCAAAGTTAAATAAAGTATTGCAGATTTTTGTAGACATAATGTCCATAAATTACCTATACAACTTTTGACTTAAATAAATTTAAATCTATGCAATATAACAGGAAACGATAATCAATATGCGGCAAGATAACATATAAAGGTTTTTTAAAGTTCCTTGTCAAGACTGACGCAATTTATGACTTTTTGGAAAACATTTGTTTCATCGATAAGTCCACTTTTCATGCGCCAGGCAAACTAAATCGTCATAATGTTCGTATCTGGGGATAAAAAACTCCTCGTATTACACGTGAAATGAAAAATGACAGTCCCAAAATCAATGTGCTGTGCAAAATTATGCATTATTTCATCATTGATGCATTCTTTTGCATTGAGTTTACAGTCACAAGTGGTGTTTACTTGGACATGTTGCAAGTATTTGCTGTGACACAACTGGACCATCTGCAACCTGACGTAATTTCCCAGCAGGATGGGGCACCACCTCACTGGTCCCTCGTTGTCCGTCAATTTCTGGGTAAAAAGTTTTCAAACAAGTGGATTGTACGAGATGGTCCAACTCGATGACCTCCGTGATCACCTGACATTACTGCGCTTGAGTTCTTCCTGTGGGGTTTTGTGAAGCATCAGGTATACCGAACCAAGGTAACTGACATGCTGAACTTGAAGACATGCATTCGCAATGCATTTCAACATGTCACTGTGAAGATGCTGGAGCATACAAGGAGAGAAATGAATACCAACTGGTCATTATTCGTCCACTAGGGGTGCACAGATGACGTGTTTCAGTAAGGAAAAAAACTTGATGCGTTACCTTGTCAAATATTGAAAACAGTTTGTTCCTATCTTCTATAGTTTTAAAGTTATTAAAATCTAAAGTTGTAATGATAGTTTATAGACATCCTGTATTTATATATTTTGGTCTACGATAGTATTGTTTTTTTTAATAACATTCATGGTTTGGAAATTTTTTCTACGAAAAATGACTTATTCCTAATCTAAACAGGAAATACGAAGTTGTATATCAAAGAAATTGTAAATTTACCTAAGCTACTTAATTTCGGTGGTGTTAAATATCGTTAAGCTAATGTGTTGCTCTAGCTACGAACTACTTACTATGTGACATGCAGGCCAAAGTTTCACGGCATCATTACGAACATCACAGGTAGAAGAAAACGTAACAATCATATAGGCCTATGTTACACATGGCAAAGCTAGAAAACCTATGACCCTTTAAAATGTATGTTTGTCATCTTTTAGCGATTTCCTTTATCTGATTCCAAGATAGTTAGCTATAAACGCATTATTTAAATGTTTTTACAGTATTTAAATTTAAATCCTGTCTTTGACAGTTCACATAATAACAGTGCTCAATAACAGTGAACTGTAAAACGTGATAAATTAAACGAAAGCATTGAAGCGAAATACTTAAATGAAAAGGTTCCGGTTTGGTCTGTGAATCTCCTTTGCTAAGCAAGTAGATTTGTATATTCAGTGAAATATTTCCAGAACTCTTTCTTTTGCCCGCGGGACCTATCCAAGCATATTGATAGTAAAAACATGGCCTAATCCTTTACCATTCCCGCACACCCGGTTGCGCCCGCATATTTTTTATGATAAAAACCAACAAAAAACGAATACGAGTGTCTTCCCCTTCGCTCTCACCCCTTTTGTGTCCATATATTCCGACCGCCTCCTGTCATTATTTTCCTGTTGTTCAGATCCCTCAATCTACCCCTTTTATCTCTCTCAGCCCTTTCCCCTTCAACTATCCACCCCCTTACAATTCTTGATCTGTTATCCAAGCTGTTGTAAAAGACCAAGTTTTGGGTGGTTGAAGAGGGAGGGGAAACGTATTGGTAGGAGTGGAAATGGTATAGTAAGGAGGGGCAAAGTGAGAGAAACCCATTTACATAAATTATTGATCTTTAATAATGAACGAAGGGTGGAGAATAGGGAGGAATTTGAAAAGAGGTAGAAGGGGAAGAGGGTGTTTTGGAAGTCGAAGGGTGGAGGGGTTTATGAGTCCGGGGATCCTGAAAAGCAGAGGATTAGTGTTGCTGATAATCAATATATATTAGACCTTACGTGATATCACGTCAGTGAATTAGCTTACAAAATACAAAAGTGAAAAATATGTAAGAAAAGAAAACTAAATAAGACAACATTTCGGGGAGCAAACTTCCGTCTTAGGAATAACGTGTGGGATGTTAATTTAAGGATCATGTAAGAAATAACTGTGCATACACTACTAGCGCAGTATTTACTGTTCAAGGTCATTTACCTATGGTAATCCTGTATTTTCGTGTCTTCAAAGGACTCGAAGATATAATCTCAACAAAGAAGATAGAAAAAATTTACTTCCTAGTCTAGCATTTTGTAGCTAGTTAATGCTATGTTTGATAATATCTATCATTTTACACTAACATGTTTAACGTACCGCTGAAAATATAGGCTTCATAAATATATAGAAATCTCAGGATCCGAAACTTTGACTGTGTGTAATATATTGTAAGAACCACAAATTATAGACTAAAAAAAGATTTTTTTCCAATGCGGTCCACGGATTATATAATCCCTATATTTTTTTTTAAAATTAATATGTATATTAATGTTTATATTTGCATACATATGAACAGTAAAATCAGGGAGACATTGTGATCTTAACCACCAATGATCGGTGAATTCATTATAGCAACTACAATTTTTGTATCGATATCAGGGTAGGTGATATGTGTATTTTAAATAAAATTTTATTTACAAATGTGCATATCTTCATTGTGCTGTATATTAACACTGTACGACAGCAGTTAGGCAGAAGTCATTAGCAACATTTCAAATTAGAGAACGGGAATCACGTGGAAAAGGATCAAACCACTCGCCTAGCACTACGGCGATGTGTGGTAGATTCTCGTTGGAGTCATTACATTTTTTTTATTTGATAAATGTGTAAGATGATGTCCGACATATTTTCTCAGAGATGCGTAGCCTTCACCTTCAGTCGCTATACGTATTTGTTATGCGAAAAATTTTCAGTGATGAATTTCAACCAGACCATATGGCCCAGGAATGTTACCAACAATAACAAATCAAAATTTCAAAATGAGAACATTTAATTTTATGACTAAACCACGAGGGTTTGTTAATGACGTGTCTCTCTGTGTTTTTTTTGGACGCGAATATGCTGTAATTACAAATTTATGTAAGTTCATGAAATTTCCAACATTCCGTATTGTAACTAGGTATCATTATGTGTGATCTCTTTGGCTGAAATGTACATTCCATGGATTTAGGTAACGTGATTACTGTAGCCTAGCATATGGTTAGCGCAGTCTTGCAGGATAAAATCTTGTGCAATTAAATTTTCATACCACAACTTATTATAATGGTTTAAATTGAATATCTTAAACGTTTTCCGTTTGGTATTCCATATACACACACAGTTACAAAGGATACTGAGGCGGAAATACCAATGCAACAGATAAAACAATGTAGATACTGATTCACTGTTACAAACATAAAACTAACTATTTAGCCTATGTTATTATAAGTTAAATACATGCTTTGTCAAAGCAAATAGGAAGAACAATTTTACTTTGTAACATTAGGTTAGTACGAGCGATGAGTTTCTCTTAAAACAAACCCTATGAGCTTACTCGTAAATCCAGAGTGGGTGCTAAACTCGTGCATGGTGCCGACCTAGCGCGAGAAAGATTTGCGCAAGAACTTGCTCAAGTCACAACTTTCACGAATTGTGATGACAGAAAAAGTGCTTTCAGGAACATTAAGACGATTACGCGGAACTAGTGATCCTATTGGTCATACTATACTGGCCATGTGATCTACCTAGACTTATATAAGAAATAATATTGTAACTTGCGATATGCGACAGAGTATTCAGGGGATGTTGCAGTTGTCCACTTCTTTTCCTTGTAAGCGTCGTGCACTCGTTAGCCTAAATTAATCTTTTAATAAATTAGTTTTAGCAAAGTAGGTTATGCTTGTTTGAAGGAAACCTAATATACCCTACATGTTTTTATTAAAAAAGTAGCATGGCTACTGTGTTACTCTAACACTATTTTTACGTAAAACATTTCACACGAAACCAGCCTAGGCCAAAACATTACCACCTTGCTAAAGTGTGAAGTACAGAAAAACAATCGCTGGCAAATGACGCATTTTCGTATGTACGAGATGTACTATGCTCGACGGTGGCTTCCTTCTTGGATAATCTCAAACCAAATGCACTTCTAATGTAACGTATCCAACATCCTTTGTTACGGGCATATTGATTGTAAGAAGTAGAGCATGCATGTACGTCAAGAAACAACAGCTGTGGCTGTGGCCGAAGGAAAGGTTTCATGCACACTCGGCAACGTTCGCTCGGCGGCCGTTGCTTCCCTTCTTACTTACAAATGTTCCGAATTTCTCTCTAATTCCAATTACAAGTCGCCAAAGTCATCATAAACAGTGCCAAGACCCCATTTTTCTCTCTCCGTAAAGTGGTTTAAAAAAATGCAAATTTTCATGTTCTTAACAGAGTTTATCACTCAGCACTCCTTGAAATAAAGTACTTTTTATGTAATAATAATTTAAAATTTTTGAAAGTACATATGTTGTTGAGATTTTTCTAACTGTATACTAATTTTATTTTTAAAATATTTATGATTTTATGTACTTTTAACTTTATTTACTATGTTGTGTATTGTAATCGACTTGCCATTAAATGCATTTTTATGTGTCTGATTGCTTTCATGATTTGTTTCTCGTCTCTTATTTGTACTCGGCTACTAAGTTTATCTATAAATTATTCTATTTTAAAATCGGCTTAAAAATTATTTCCCATTTTTCAGTACCCACTTTTACACAAAAACCACTTATTTGTAACAGATGTAAAATTTTATTATTATTTAAATACAGGTAAAGTTACATCAACAATACATAATACTACTTATTTCAAAATGTTTATTAGTAACATAATATGTACTCAACAATCACAAATTACTTACAAGACATACCATTTTTAAAACATTTTATAAAGTGAAATAAACCCACACCTTCATGTAAATAAAATTAATCGCTGACAATATTAACTAAATTTTTTTAATCATTTGAACCATGATTGATTCTCATTGTAATGATTAATCAGAAATATTTCTTGTACAAACAACACTTTGTTTCGTCGCTCTGTAAACTCGGCATAGTCTATCCCACGGGCAAGTTCACTTTCTTTGAGTAAACGAATTAATATTAATCAACACTGACAGAATATAAAATCCCGAAAACCAAACGTCGATGCATAACAGACCATCCAATGTTATGGCAGCAAAGCTGTAAGAAAAATGCACTAGTTCGTAGCTTGAACTTCTATCCGCGCGACAGCTGTGAGTCCTTGGTGTGTATGCATTTTTCTTCGTAAACTTCATGTACGCTACAGTAACACAGTATTAAACACGTACTAACTTACGACGTTTCTACGGCTAGCAAGTGCGTCGCATGCTATTGGAGAGCTGGCGCGCGGAAAGTACACTCTAAAAAATAGTTTGTAAATTTACCAGACGTGCGTATAGGAGCGCTAAGGTAGTAGGAATGGTAGAATTGTTTACCAGACATCTATGATAGCAGCACTCCTAGACTTTTTATAAAACAGTCAAATGTATACTGAAGTTACCAGACTTGTATTGTAACAACTGCAAAAGTTTGCATATTTACAAGACGGGAGTATGGTAACTATATATATATATATAACTTCCTAAACATTCGAGGAAGTTTTTTACAGTGTACAGTAGAAGCGGCACCGTGTGTGTAATGAGTCAGAGTTTAACATAAGCATGACCACGCATGTGCATGTCTCTAGGACAGCCAAAGTTTTCTTTTTTCTTCACAGGCAGATAGCTCTCAGTCACGTGAGAAGCTTGTTGTATCTGTCAAAGACGACGCCAATACGCGAGTTAACAGCTCGCTCGTTGCCTCTGCGGAAGTGGTTGCTAACAAGGGCGAACAACTCGTCGCCACTATCGGAATGGAAGCGTACACGATCAAATAGCCATCGTTGCAGCCGATGTGTTAATGTTTATGCTAAAAAAGGCCTTCGTTGCTACCGTGAAAATTGTCGAATTCGGGCGAAGGACTCGGAAATATGGCCGAAGTGCCCATCACAGGCGATGAGGTCGCCGTCACGTTAATGAAACCTTCAGGCGTAGTCGTTATTCTCTTCGGCAGTGACAATGAACTGTTCTCGCATGTTGGAGCATGCAGTGAGGACATGAATTTTGCCTGCGTTGGCAGTTAAATAGGCAGAGCTGTTCGTCTGATTTGGTTGATTAAACAGCTGTTAGCCAGTGACGACGTGGTTGTGCCTGAGAACAGCTTGGTCAGGCTAATGTTAATGTAAGGTAGCTCATTACAACATTGATGCTGCTACTGCTTGAAAGACTTTGTTTCCAAACACACAACTCTACGATACGAATCTAACAAGTGTACGAGTGCATGGCGTATTTATTAGAATAAATAAAACATACGCTTTCTAGGTGATCGGTCATTGCAATGCGAATGTCATTGTGGAAGAGATTTGAAAGAATGTTTCTCAGATAACATCTAATGGTAGCTTGATTTAAGTAATAAAATCTCAAAAATATGTTGTATTGTCAGGTCTTAATTTTGCCTTAAATATATTGAATTAAAATTAGAATTAAAAAAAACACATTTTACAAAAAATATAAATAATTGAGAAATTATATTTATTGAAATGAATAAAAAACATATTTCATTTTAACACATTTGTAAGAAACGTGTAGTAGTAAAGTATTATAACATGAAATTTTAATTGATATTTGAAATTTTGCATAGTTAACTGATGAAAATATTAAGACATCGTCAAGAAAAATATGAAAAATGCATGAGTGGCGACGACAGGCGAAACAACTTTGTCATTCGGAAACTTTGACAATCGTATCTGTAAACATAATGGTACGAAATAACGTTTCAAACAAAGCAATTTTGTAGGTATCAAGAATTGATATAGCACATTTTTTTTTCAATAAATAAATTTGACATAGTGAAACGTAATTAATCTAATAATCATAATTGAACAGTTATTAAAATATTTTAAAATATAACAGACTAACAGATTTTAATATGACTGCTCAGACAGTCTCTATTGCCTGCGCGAAAGAAAAAAAATAATAATTTATCCACTTTTATAAGATGGTCAGAACTGGAACAATTTATCGCCTAGTGGCTCGTACGTAAGCTCCACTGCGCTATTCACACTCAAGCCCTGTATAACCATTCATTGGCTGTTGTTCAAGTGAGTAGTCGCTAACTGACAAATAATTGGAGCTTGAGAATACTAAGTTGTGATCTGGCGACAAAGGTGGTGATGTATGTAACGGGATGCCGTCTACCAGCACATCGATATGAATGTATTTAAAGTCTAGCTTATGTTTCATATTAGTGTCAAAGTACGCAGAAGCATCGTCTTTCTAGGGCCACATTTTCTGATGTACCCTTAGCGGTTTCACAACCAGCAGGTTCAGAAAAACATAAGTATATAATACACGACATATCTTGGAAAATTTTGTCTTTTTTGGCTTTAAATTCGTTATGTTAACATTGGAGTTGTTTAGATTACTTCAAATCACTGAAGTACGTTGATGATAGTCTGCTTATGGATGATCATCACTCCCCATACGGCCATACGCCACACAAAATTATTTAAACCGTAAAATTTTGAAGTTACGTATTAATCTATCTGACATTTAAAATGATAACTAAAATCATATTTATCATGGTTTTCTGAACACGCGTGAAAATTTAACGTTATGTCGCAATCAACATAGTTTTTTTTTAATCTACAATCATTGCTTAACTGATTGGGGAAATTTATCCATTAATAAAACGTTCAGTTGGTGTGCTTGTACTGCAGCACAAGGTAAATATAATTTTCGAATTTTTATTTATTGAATTCGAAGGAAAACTTTGTGTAAAATTAATTATTCCAAGGTGAATGATGCCGAGGTTCAAACACACATGTGGTGCAGTTTAGTAATGGTATCTTAATATATCAGTAAGTCGCACAACGGTTGATACTGATAAAGTACAATACTAATGTTACATTTGGAATGTAATACTACTACAATTGTAGACACACTATAGATATAAAATATCTGCGGTCAATTTTCCGCTGTATCCTAGTTTCATACTGCGGATTATGTCGATCGGGAAATCCTTTTGTATAAATATGCAGCAAATCTGTTATTGCTAGGAAAAGAAAAAAATCGCGCGTTCAATGACCTGCTTGTAAGAATCCACTGCCCTGTGTATACACAAGCGATGCGAATACACGATGTTTGAGTTTACATATGGCAGTGGGTTCTAACATGCAGGCCATGGAAAGCGCGGATTATTCATTGCATTAGTTATTGCACTCCAAGTTTCTAAATCACGGGAATGGCATTATCATGGCTGTAACCACTATTTTAAGCCTAATATCTGAAATATTATAGGTTTATGTAATCACTGAGTCTGTGGGGGCTCTCACCCTCCTTCTCTCTTTCTTTTTCACCAGTTAACACCAAGTAGTAATGAAACCGGAATACTGAGTGAGAGATTTTGGTCAGCGCGTAACGTCGAGGTCTTTAGCGCTGGTGA
>PNEQ01109324.1:0-96182 GCA_003012365.1 Medauroidea extradentata
ATTTCCTTTCCATGTGTAAGTATAGCAGATATAACTACAACGTCGCCATATACCCGCCATTGCGAGTTACCGACGAAATTCAGCCTTTCCAACTGCTCGCGAGCAGTTGGTAAGTTCCTACCGGACTCGTGACGTCAAACGACCCCCGTTTTAAACTTAGAATACCAAACAGTCGTTTGGAACCGACTATCGCTCAGTAGCAACTTTTTTCGTAGGAAACAGAAACTCAGAATAAGCCCCCAGGGTGGCCAAGAGGTGACAAGCAGCAGGACCCCGATGCAGTGTTGCCACATTCAACACTCCGGCCTACTACTAAAGACGGCCGCGCTACACGCCATCAGACCATTGACTTTCCCCTAGAGGCTATGGTGAGGCGTGATGCGCGGGCTGTGTCACCCTTATCACTCCACACTTCTTAGACTCGAACACTCAAATAACATCCACCCAGCAGACGGCTTAATACCACGCCTTTTACTTACGTCCTTGATATAATAAGACTATGTGCCCAATGACTGAACGGCGTTGTAGCTTGCCCGTCTGAAATTTTTTACATGAATTTGTTGAATTCATAACTGAAAAGTTTATCTGCGAAAAGAGGACACATTGAAAAAGTATTTCGCATCAGTAAAAAATACTGAAAACATTATATTGAAGCGGCTCAAAATTGATCGAAATATAATTTCTTAAAAGTTCTCTAATTGCAAAAACAAGTTACATTTGGTTCCGTCATAGTTTTAAGTCAATTTTACTTTCGCACATTGACACAAGGGGCACATGTGGAATAGTATAGTAAGAAAATGTATTTACGAACATACTACAATGTATTTTAAGCGCGTGGAAGGCGACGCACTTGAGGCGCTCATTCGGAAACTGTTCAATGTGCGTACATGATGCCTGCTTGGTAATAGCATTTAAGGTGGAGTGTTAGACAATTTTCTAGAATTTTCAGTTTTTGAGCCATAACATTTATTAAAATTGTATTATGAAAATTTCCTCTTTGTCAAAGTATAGGATGTATTCTTGATAAACTGCCGGACACAAATAATAATGGAAACTTTCAATAATTTGTCATGCAGAATCTTTGCAAAAGATTTATAGGATATCTTTCAAGAATTCTCTTGCAGTGATTCTGTATGACAATTTAATGAAAAATTCCAATATTATTTACGTCAATCAGTTTACCAAGAATAAATTCTATTCTTTGATAATACGATTTGAATAAATGTTACGACTCAAAAATTGAAAATACAATTAAATTGTCTAAAACTCCCCCTTAATAGACAGTCATTCTGCGAAAGTTCCTCAGTCTGTACGCGTGCCTGAAGACGGAAACAGATCCCGAAACATCGCATCTGTTGTCTTGATAAGACTACTATTTTTTTTGCCTTTTTTTTATCTGTGTTGTGTCTTGCCTGTGTTCACATCCATTCGTGTCTCTCGTTGTTTGTGTGGTCATCGTCGTTCATCCATTTGGTGTCTTTTCACACATCCCATTTTTGTTATTGGTTTTTAGATTTTCGCCTGTCTTTGTTGTTTTATTGTGGCGTCTTCTCTAGTCGACTATATTCCACATGAAAATTAATTTTGTGTTGTTTTGAATCTGTTTTTGTCCTTGTGTAGTCTTCTGGGACACGACTACATTCCTTTCAGGAATCATCGGTATGTTTTATATCTGTTTGCTACGGCTTACTGGCTTCTCTTCGTTTGATTCATTTATTTATTTATGTGGTTTTAGCTGCAGTGCGGAAAATTCGCCCGGAACAGCGAATGTAAAAAAACTGTTCTGTTTATAATAAGAACCCATTGCAGGAATCGTTAAAAGATCGCTTTAAAAGAATATTGTAGTTGAGTGTGTGTAGCCATTTTACGTCCTCCAGTAATCTTTGAGGCTTTTTACCGCTTCCGAAATTGACGAAATTGGGAGATTTTTGCGACTCTTTATACGAATGAAACTTTTCGTACAGAATATTAAAAAAATATACCGGCTGTTACAGCACACTATTTTGTGTGTAATTCACAGTACGTTGACGTCCCAGAAATATAGAATGAGTCTGAGAAAAAACACATAATTTTGCAATGGCATATGTTCACATAAGTACAGTATTTTATTCTGTCTCATTGCAAGAAACATTGAAAGACATTATCTCTAGGTGCGCGCAGGCAATCTACGTACCTCGATGTAATAGCATGGAATGAGAACCTGCATGGAGTGGTGCCGGAATAAGTAGGGTGGGGGAAACGGAAGATCCTCGAGAAAAACCCGCCGGCGAGCGACATCGTCCGGCATGTTACCAATCTGCTATAAGTCAGGGTGCCAATCCCGCTGGGGATCGAAATCGGATCGCCTTGGTGGAAGGCGAGAGGTCTGACCACTAGGCCGCCGCGGAACCCCACGAGTCTTAGAACATCAGTATACATTACACTGTTTTATTTGAGAACAACAGAAGTCAATTTTCTACCAAAAAGAGTAGCGGATTTTATAAATTTTTACGGAGGTAGTCAATTAAATGTATCGTTTCTCAAATGAGCTCTAAGTACACTGTCTGGCTACATTCGCAAATGAAGCTTAATGTGGTTTTACAGTAAGTGTATTTATCTCTGTACAAAACTATAAGATCCACAACCACAACCCATATTGGCAGAAAATTTACTTATGTTATTTTTAAACGACTGATTAAAATGTAAACAGGAACGCTGGCATTGACATATCGGTAACAATTATACCACATCTACTTTTTAACACTTCTAAGAATCTAGGTGATATATCTACACATATTTTTTTCCAGTACACGCTTGTCCAATGCGCTCCCCTGACCGTATCCCACTTTAGGGACATCACAAGGTCACTATTTATTCAGCACCACTTCCTGGAATTGATTGCAACGTCGACGTTTTGAATACATTTTACAGCAAATAAACCATGCGAGAGTGACTCCGTTGTAACATAATGCTCTCGCTTTCGAGAGTTCATGGCTTTGATTCTCGGTCCAGCCACCCTAACTTCGGTTTTATATTGTTTCCTGAAACGAATTAGGACGAATGCGATCACGGTTAATTAAATCATGCAATTTCCTCCTGTTTTCGATTCTTTCAGCGGATATATCCGTCGCTACTGACCTCGCATTTTCTTTCGAGGTAATAAAAAGAGAAGCCATATGGGTAACACTGGTGCGGGCGTCAATAATAATTCTACTTTTATGTTCGGAGCACTAAACTGGCAAGTAGTGTTTCATAGTTTTATATATTTCTATGTCACTCTAAGCTATGACGCCTTAATTTTGTTTTGGGAAAGTATGATGTAAAGTCAAATAAAACTTCTATATCCTGTCTTGGAATCAGTTTGGTAATTTCCCAGATAAAAACAGTGTGAAACAGCGTTGAATAATTTTAATGAGGGGCAAAAAACATTTTTCTGGTCGGCATGTCGTCATTTTTCTAACATAGAATCATTGTTAGAAGAGAGTTGTACGAAAATTCATTTAATCGTAAACGAAAGTCTTAACGTCGAAAACGTAACTTTTTTAAATCTCGCGCGCTGTTTTGTTACACTACGCCAGCTACAGCTCAATCAGAAGAAATGTAACAATTGTTGCACAAATTTACACAGGTGTAGCTACTCCAGGCTATATGAAACGAAAGTAATATAATTACTCGCCAGCAACAAGTGCAACGTCTGGTGATTGAACGTGTCAAAACAAACCATAACGTGAAATGTAATACAGGCATGAATTCCAAATGTGAGTTCTAGTTGAGTATCGTTAGGGGCCGGAAAATGTCACGGATTCAATGACCGGCAGTCTATAATCCATTGTCCTATGCATATTCAAGCCCTGTCTATTCGTTAATTGTCTGTGTTCCACTGAGTAGCAGCTAGTAAACCAATGGTCGGGGCTTGATTATATACAGGACAGTGCATACTAACATGCAGGTCATTGAATTCGCGAAATTTTCCTGTTCCTAAGTATCGTTTATCATTGCTGGCACACAAACATGCCCACAGCTACTCAAAGTGGAATGTGTCACGTATGGCTATTAGACATATCAGTAGGTTTAATACAACAATGAAATTACTGTAACTCGAGAGATATTGACGTTATATGAAGTTCACGTTCGTTATTACATCCTCTCTTGTTTTGGATCCTAGTGTCCAGGTCCCCATTACATTCCATATTATATCGCCGGCTTAAGGCCTAATTGATTACTTTAACATTTGACTTGACGTTTCCGTTGCTTTAAGTATTTTGTCAACACACAATATAAACGTAAAATTAACAGAAACGACATTTGAAAAATTATTGAGGATCTCGTTTTCAAACAGAAATATTGCGATATAAATCATCGTTTGTTTGCAATAAAAGCATATCACATAAATATTGCAAAAATAAGCCCAATTATTGAAACATTTTGCATTTATGATGATATTTTGCAGAACTCAAGCAATGTCATCTACTGACGGAAATTAGAGTTCATTTACAAATACGTATCAAATATTATTTTTAATTTTTTCTGAATACATTTAAGACATACATGTTTAATTTTCCAGGAATTCTATTACTTGAGAATAAAATGATACTAAAAATAACCATTTATTAAAAAATATAACAATCAAAATAGGCTAGTTCTTTACAAACGACCATATGACTTTAGGTTTTCAGTTTATCGGAAACGTAAAGTCAAGGATGTTTGACTTTACGTTCGGTGACGCCATTGTGTACGAACCCATAGGATGTATTGAAAGCTATCGTAAAGTCAAATGTTAAAGTCAAATGCTAAAATTTTCAATTGTGTAACCGCCATAAGTAGGAAATGTAGGTAAAGTTCACATCACAGGAAAAAAACAGTAGGCGTTTTTGCTTCCCTGTATAATTTTACAATGGACTTACAAAGACGAATACGTAAAAGAACTGCCAAAGGCTTTAATATGAGGACTTTCAAACGTACTCCTTGCAAAGATATAATGCATGCATCATTGGCTCTGATAACGCATTTTAACAAAAATAGTAGCGTTACCAACTCGTTTTACAGTGACGAATTTATAAAGGACTGAGATCCGTAGTGGTGTGAGTCGCGAGTATTTTGAAGTGTTATTTATATATATATATATATTTTTTTTTTTTTTCGGAATAAAGTTCCGTAGCAAATTTTTCACTACTAAAAAAATTTATTTACAACAATCGAGTACTGAGACATGTGTACGTCATTTTATATGTAACTACAAAACTTAAAGTACGGAGATGAAGTTAACGCGAAAAGACAGTTGCACCACTTTATTTTTTCATTACCTGAAGTACAGACACACATGCAGCTCTGCCTCGTGTCAGTGGTTAAATATTTTAATTCCCAGTGTCTTGGTATTCTATCAGCGAATCAGAGATGCGTAGTTTCGAAGTCATTGGAACAATCAAATGAAATACGACATTGCAAAAATATACACAGCCAACAACCATGTAGCAGAATCGCAGACGTGAACGTAAATGACTGAGACAATTTGGTGCAAAATCTGTTTGCGAAAACTTTTCCAAGTGCTCACGTATGTACGTGTGTATGTGTGTATATATATATATATATATATATATATATATATATATATATATATATATATAAACACACACACAAACGTCTTAAGTTACCGACTCACCTTACAATGAGTAAACAGGTAATATTTTTCTTTTTTTAATTTAAAATTGTTCTTCTAAATTCCATAATTTGTGCAAGAAGGTCGGCTAACATACAATTTAACGTAAATGTACTTTGAAAAAATGGACACACGCTCACACACACAGAGGCTATATATATATATATATATATATATATATATATATATATATGTGTGTGTGTGTGTGTGTGTATATATATATGCATACACCATATTACAATAACACAATTTAATTCTACAAATCACACAGTTTGATCTGCTTAGAAAGTTATTTGATATGTTATTTTTTATCTTAAATTGAAGGAAGGACACATTTTAACGGACTCACTTTTATTTAGAGGCATAGTGTTCATTCTTCGCTTCCGGTGAATTGGCAGTCACCAAAAGAAGACCTAACCTACATTCTAAAACGCGCAGGGGCACGGTGTTTGCGTGTCTTTCATCAAGATCACTAATTACCTTTTCTGCTCCACACGGAATTCTTCCTACTGATCACGAGGGGACGGGAAAGGGAACTTGCGGGGAGAAGGGGGGAGGAGAGGGAAGTGTGTGTCACGGAAAGAGAAGTATATTTTGTAAGGTTGCCGGCACTGCGCAAGGTCGTTGACTCGCTGGGACTTCTCCCCTGTTAAATATGTAGCGTGTTATGTCAACGTTCGATGCGGTCGTGGCGTGCACGGAATGTGTACGAAGCGCAGGTTTCGTGACGTATTTACTTCTCATTTTATTGTTGAAATGTGAAGTAATAAAAGAAGCAAGGACGATTTTTTTCGCCGTACCCATTTCATTACTAATGTATTCAAGAAATATAAAACGATTTCGCATCGTCTGCTTCTGTTAAGGGTTGCCAAAATGCAGGTAACTGGTCAGAGATGCTCTTACTGTTTGTATTTTTCTGACAGCTAATAAACGAACGATACACTGAGTACAGCCACGATAAGCCCACTGCAGTTATGAACAAATTCTTTCCTGTTTACATACGCACGATGAAGATAAATATTAATAAGAAATGTAGTACTTCATTATAGGTTGGGTAAATCAGGCGTTCGTTGTCTGGAAAGGACTAATTAAAGACATTCAATGTTTGCCAAGGAATACGTTCCCGTCTCTTGTTGCGCTGGTGTAAAATAAATGGAACAATGACAGACCTATAGTGATAATGAAAGTGACTTTATAATTTTTGCGAAGAAAACTAAAACGCTGGAATAGGGTAAACCGACCATACACCGTGATATAAATTGAACCACGCTATGCGTAAAAGAACCAAGTGCCGTTGTAACGCAACTGAGAAAATCTAGGTTCAAAGTTAAACCGTAACATTTAATTTTAAGTTGCGTATACGACAGTCTTACAGAACGTACTTCCGTAAAAGAACACATAAGTTACTGCCGTATGTAAGTTTTAAATGTATGTCATTGCTACTAACCTCACAAAAATAAAATATTACGCTTGGTTCCTGTGTGCATAACATGGTTAAATTAATATTGCGATAAATTACGTTGCAGTCTTCATAAAATTAGGAATGCTCTGTACTCCGGGTTTACTAGGTTATCAGCATAGAACAGGCGTGTGTTTAGTTCGGCAATATGTGACTAATGTGTCAAATAAAAGATCACAAATAAAATGTCTTACATATTTCTAGTACTGCAGTTTGAGGCGTTGATATCATTAAGTAGGGACGATTTACTGTACCTTCTTTTCATATATATATATATATATATATATATATATATAGTTCATTTTAAAGTGAGCACTCACCATTTATATTAATAGTAATAATAAATAAATTGTTGCAGCTACTACATATTTGTTGGTATTTATCTTGTAAAATTAATTTTGTTAGCACCACATAACAATAGTTTTTAGTTACATGGAAGTTTTCGTATTTAAAATAGTAAGCAGTGCTCAGTTTATCCTAAACAGCGATTTTTGGTTTTATCTTACCCTACCGACCGAGGTAGTACGTTGGATACGCATTCGAGAAGACCTGGGTTCAACCTTCGACTTCCGGAGCCAGATATCCCGATTTCGGTATTTGATTGTTTTCTGAAATCGCTTTAATAACAAATATTAGGGTGGTTCCTTAAAAATAGCCATGGCTAGGGACCTTAACAATCCACGTTTTCTTTTAGGAACAAGATAGATTTCAAATATATCTTAGTTTTTGTTATCTTCGCTATTGGTCCTTGACTTAGTTGACACCTCCTGAAGAGGGCTGAGCCAACAATAAAGACTCAACCTAACCCAATCTTATTGTATCACTGTATTATCAGAGAGCAGCCAATGAACAGCTGATATCTGTTTAAATACACATATATTCTTGGAGGCTAGCCTACATGTTTGTGATCCCGCGAATTTGTCCAGTCTCTAACCATAGCCGATTCCCTCTCCCCTTAAAATTTCCCGTTATTGTGTCAAGCTGTTTGTCACCTACTCTACTGATCTCGATATTGGAAGAGACAAAATGCCCAGTTGCTAGGGACCTGAAAAATTCGTGTTTTCTTTATAGCACACGTTAGATTTCAACAAACTATAAGTTCTAATCATTTTCGTAACTGTCTCTTTGTCTTTTTTGACACCTCTTTGAGGACGCTGAGCCAATAACAGAGAAGCAAGTAAATGCAGAACCAATCACGCTGTGTCACTGTCCCAGCGAGTAGCCAATGAACAGCTGTTGTCTGCTTGAATACACAGATAAATGTTATCCACATTTAAAGTGTGCCTTATGAGGTCTTATAGTCCCATTATATATCTGATTGTGACCACAGAATTTGAGTTCAGCTGAATCGACACATTGTGTTTATTATTAAAACTACAATGTTTATATCAACAAATTATGCAATGACATAAACTGGATGAAAGGAAAAAAAGTAACTAGGGCATCGAAAGTGTTCACTATGCCATGAACGACCTATAAAACTAATTATACTATCTCACATATATTTTCGTACGATTTTAAAAATCCTGAGAACATGTGTCCATATAAGTATTTTCACCATGAAAAAATACGCGACATAATTATCTCATTAGTTTCCTCCTACATTTTTTATTTCTGTAGCAATTTTGTTTCCTTTTAATTGCAGAAAATAGGTTTTTCTTCGATATCGATATATTAAAAATTACCTGAACATCACCGAATATAAAACATGTAAGTACTTATCCTTGATCACGTCACTGCTTTCAGGTTGGCAACGACCTTAAGGTGGCCGTCTGGGTGGACGAATTTTGAACGTCCTAGGCCTGGATGTGCGGAAGCCGTAAGGACGACACAACATGCGTATTACGCCTCCTCCTAGACTCTAGGCGCAAGAACAGCACTTACGTGTACCTATTCTTGTCGCCGACAACTCGCCTTTGTGAGACATTCAGTGTTGACCATGTCATTTTATAACATTATTAATAACAAATCGTATTGCTGACGCCTATACAATTTAAAGTAAATGTGCCAAGATTTTCAAGCATGAAAAGGACCGTAAATTACTCACATTTTGCCATCTCCCGCAACATGAAAATAAACTTTATAGATACATAGACGACAAATGATGTTCCTTAGTGGACTCCACTTATGTACGTTAAGCAGTTTTCTAATATAATAGTAAATGCCGAATTTCTACACGCCGTATGGCGGCTTAGGAAGGCGACGTATTTAAGGAGGTAGTTTCATAGATCTATTGCTGTTACAGTTGCTTACTTGCAACTTATAATTATTTCCTTTACAAAAACATTACATTTTACGATTAGATGTATATTATTCGATTAAATTTGTATTGTGAGATATTTAGTCTCTATTTCATGGTGAGAGATGACTATTATCTTAATTTTTTTTTTGGTAACTTGTAACTACTCTTTAATATTTCATCATGTTCACATTCCTCATCATCATCCTCATAGTCATTCTCATAATCATCGTCATTCTCATCATCATCACCATTACTTTCACCATCGACATCATCATCCACATCTTAGTCATCCTCCACATAATTACCATCCTCATTATCATAATCACCCTCATCTTCATCATCATTCTCCTCATCATCATTATCATCATCTACATCACCTTCACCATCGACATCCTCATCTTAATCATCCTCCTCATCATCACCAATATCGTCACCATCGTCATCCTCCTCAACATCCTCATAACCATCCTCATCACCATCCTCATCATCATAATCATCATCCTCACCTTCGTCATCATTCTCCTCATCATCATCACCATCCTCATCATCCTCATCCTCATTTTCCTCAACATCCTCCTCATCATCAATATCACTTTCGCCGTCAACTTCCTCTTCATCACCATTATCATCATCATCATCATCATCATCGTACATTTATATTGACATTCCAGGTATTACATTTATTGTTACCAATTAAAGGTATGTTTAGAGGAGTCGAACGCAGAATAATGGACGCTTATTCAGTGCTCCGCGCGTAAAGGCGATGATACAAGCAGTAAGTGAGGAAGATTCGGCCTTAGTGCCTGCGTGTACTCACGCTTCCATCGCGCATAATAAGGCAGGAGTCTGACACTAGATTGGGCCTGCGATTAACGATTGCGTGCTTACTAAAACAGTGTTTGAAACAAAAACTACAAAAAATTTAACTGAATACATTATTTAAGAAAGTTTTCGTAATTTATTTTAACAGCTGCATTATAACACATGTACATATAAAATATGACCCTAGTATTAAAACGTAAATCGCTGTTTTCGCTAAACATGTGACGAGATAAAACTTTATATGATCCTTGGTTTCGCGTACATGATCATGTAGTGGGTTTAATGCTGCAACTAGATAACTAGGTAGCAGGATATATCTACTAGTAACAATGACAATTGCTTTCGTCGCATGCATAGTTATTTTTTGAAATAAATATTTGTGTTGCTAAGCTGATAGGAACAATCATAAGGTTGGAGTAGACATCTGCAGAAAATTAAGTTACCTAGTTTTTGCACTAAGCTGACAGTTTGCTTTAGGCCTATTATGTATGTCGCCACATGTCTGTTGCGTTTGTGTAGGATTCCGGGCTTTCATAAGTTGTAAGTGATCCCAAAACATGTTTTTAAAGCAAATTTTATACGTGTAATAAAATTTGGAGTGATTTCCTGCTAACACATAACAGAAACATTTCTCACGACATCTGTTAGACAAACATTTTCCCGTTTTATGAGTATGGATGAACTCCTTACACATACACTCTAAATATTAGATTTGTGTGCTTTCACAAGATAAAGCTATGGATTCCCAGATGTCAAGGATACCATTTTTGAAATCCCAAGGTTGTTCTTACAAGAAGTAATAAATATATTCATAGTAAAATTACTAGGTATAGCCTTGTATTTGTACTTGCAATGGAAAAGTAAATACATTATTTGGCATACTTTGTTCTGATCATGAAAATTTACTTATTTGTGAATTAACAGTTGAACAAATAATTTTATGTTTAATTATTATTTTTTTTTGTAAAAACATAAGTAGCAGAATCGACATTCCACTCAACTTACAAATGGAACAACTCAACTTAAAATAACATAATTTGTTTCAATTTTTACAAATTCAGTCGTTCATTGTTTATTATTTTGTATAACATCGTTAACATGATTATTCAGTTTGTTCCAGTAAGATATATACCACGGGCCATACATTTCTGTTGATATATTTGTAACAAACCCGTAATTGAAGGTTCACAACGAAGATTTAAACATAAACCCTGTTACTCTACGAATAAATAATTTGACAAGGAAAATACTTTTAAAGTTTACAAACTTTTTCGATTGTATATTTATGTAGGCATACTGTAAACGAACGGCTCACACTAAATATTCATATCCTGCAATAGTAAAATTCAAATCTGCAAAATTAAACTGCTAACGACCCTCCCTTGTATAGGAAAAAATAGCAAGTTTGAGCATAAAGTAAACGAGAATTTTATATTTACGTAAGAAATATTGCAAAAGTGTTTTGCAGAAGTTATTCACCAGGTTTTAGAAACTGTATCTGATATCAAATAAGCATTTTATAGTACGATTTTGGGGCCGCTCTCGCCTCCCACCAAGGCGATCCGGATTCGATTCCCGGCGGGTTCAGACCCCGGATTTTCGCATGTGGGAATCGTGCCGGACGATGCCGCTTGTCGGCAGGTTTTCTCGGGGATCCCCCGTTCCCCCGCCTTTCCATTCCGGCGCTGCTCCTTCCTCACATCATATTATCATTCACCAGCGCTTAAGACCTCGATGATAAGCGCTGACCAATATTTCTCTCTCTTTCTAGTACGATTTTTAAGCTGCGTGGTTGGCAACATAATAGTCGTTAGTGAGCCGAAAACGAGCCATCAAATAAGAAACGAGGTTAACCTGGGAGAGCCATCTATCATTCACATGCTCCTTAGCCTTGGAAATGTGTCACCCTCATGTGCTCATACATTACCGGCCACTCTATTCTCATTACGTTTCCTAGAACTTATTTATGTGTGTTGATTGTTTTTCAGGCGAGCCATTTATCTTCAGGATCAATGACAGTGCTGGTGGGCCGAATTTACTGGTTCAGGTAAGAATCTTGCAGACAGTTGTAGTGCTTGACAAGGTTTGGAGTGTAAATGTTTATAACTTATACGTTTGTAAAGCATTGAAAGATTTTGTACAAATTTTCCTGACCTGAGTTTTGATATGTACACATGATACTAAATCGTGGGATAGTCATACATTTGTAGTAATCAGAGCAGTAATTCAAGTTACGTTTAGTAATGTTGTGGTGTAAAACAAGTAAAACCATTTTAAGAGTATTTTTAAATAGTGAGAAAAATTAACTGTATTAGCAAAATTGACTTTGGAATTGTTGATTTCGTTTGGAATGCATTTTGCATGTTGTTAGTTTTTCTGAGCTTTCACGACGTCATTTACGTTGCTGTAAAAGACAGTGCGTTGACATACACTATAAATTGTAACACATTTTATTTTTAATTTTCGCATAGTTGTTGAATAACAACGTAACACATTTCCGTATTATCGGCAACGTAACGTTTTCATTTTGTTGGTTCCGATTTTGCAGAATTTATTATTTATTTTGAATTGGCCGTTTCACAATCTTATTTATCAATCCCGTTTATGTGTATTGCAGGTGTTGAATTTTGCTACAGGAATATAGAGGCATGTTATGTTCTTTAGTTAACCGTAAAAAAATGATGATGGAAGAAGATAAAAGTATACTGACATTAATTTTTATAGTCAGAGGAAACAGTCATGCAAATAAACAGATTAGCAGTCTAGCCACAAGAATAACCATAAGTAGTGTTTTTTGTGTTTCTTCTACACGTCCATGAATCGTGCTGGACGATGCCGTTCGTCGGCGGGTTTCCTCGGGGATTTCCCGTTTCCTCCGCCCCTTTATTTCGGTGCTGCTCCATTCTCACCTCATGTCACCCTTCACCAGCGCTAAAGACATCGATGTTAAGCGCCGACCAAAATCTCTCTCTCTCTCTCTCATTCTACACGTCAATGTGACAGTCAGGAGGTGAAGTTGTAACACATTGGACTATCTTCCGGGAGGACCGACAATGCATGGTAGTTTTTTCTTTTTCAAATTGGGGCAAAGAACTAGAATGATTTTCAACGAAATGCTCTGAAAATTTTTGAGAATATGTGCATACATACATTACACTACGTACGTGTATTATTTTATGTATGTTACGTCGAATAGAAGTTCAATAATGTTTGGACTGCTCGGGGCTATAACTTGCCCCCGTAATATGATAGAATAGTAGTAGCACGTTATCTGTGTAGCGCAAGAGGGGCTGTGTTGCCACATTTTGCACATAAAAATGTAATCGTACAACATCTTTCCACTATAATTTTCGTCTCAAATATAGCCTAATATTCGCGTGGTGTACTAATTAGGCCACATTCCATTTGCTGCTGAAATGAACGGCCAAATGGAACACCATCAGTACTCCGCGATCTCAGTATCTGAATTAGAATGGAACGTTTAACAGTAAGATTGCCAGTAGAAATAATTGCGTCTGCAATTAAACATGATTTAATAATTCATTGTAAACAACAGCAATTATTTAATTAAATTAACAGTCATTTTTTAAATTCATAATGCACTTTATTTTGTAAATCACTCTTGTTGAAGAAAATATGACGATTAATGGTGGTCACTGAGGATGATTTCAGCAGACTCCTCGTGCGAGGTTACAAAGACTACTGCAAACGAATAATTCCACTAGTGCTCGGAGGGACGTGTAGCGCAAGTAAAAACGGATATCGAATCGAGATTAAAAACATTTATGTTCTATAAACGTTTATAAACATTCAAATGATCGTTGTATATCAAAATATACTTCTTATACAAAAAATTGTTTCTTGAAAAGGTTTTCCTTAACTATCCATTGAAAATCCGCATTAAAATTAATTTGATTTTTTTTCCAGAAGCTCATCATAGGTTTATTACGTGAAATGAAATTATTCTTACATGGAAAATTGTGAGTGCTAGTTAAATTCGTATTCACAAATTAATTTTCTTCTATTTATGTTTATGTACGAAACTCTCAAATCACTAACAATGACGAAATAATTACTGATTACTAATTTGGTTCCTCAACTGCTGATGAACACTGACATACTATCAGTGATATCATTACTCACCAGCAATAACGGATCGCGGCTATATTAGGACAACAAATCATGTTCAAAACATTTACGTTAGTTGTAATCAGCTCTTACACTGTCGAAATGTTCACTACATAACATCAACATTATAATATAACGGTTATATTCGTCATATATTTCCGCCGTGTTTATATCGTCTGCTAGTGCTGAGACTGCCTGACCTTCTGCACGCCAGGAGGTTCAGCATGAAGAGACGCGGCACTTAGCATCCTAACCAGACGCCATTTCAGTTACTGGCCAGCATCTAAGCCAATGGTCGTCAGTAAATTCAGCTGCTGTCCTCAGCGAATGGAACGCTGCCTTGTACGTTAGTTTCTGTACATACTGTACAGTCGTTTCAAAGTAAAGCTCCGCTTGGAATAGTCACGCCTCGCCATTCCCTGTTTGTGTTTTATTTTGAATATTAATATACTTTCCTTCATATATTTACAATTTTTTAACTTCTTTGGAATTTTTTATCGTTGTGTTTGCATGTTGTTTCACCTTTCATCAATTCTATGGTTTTTGTGTGTTATTCTCTCGCGTGTACAATTTTTAGTGTTTTTGCATTTTTTTAACCTCAGTGCCTTGCGCCTAGAATACCTCGTATCATCAACATCATCATCTTCCACATTATCATCATATCACCATCTTCTTAAACATTATCATCATATCATCATATTCTTCAATATTATCATCATATCATCATCTTCTTCAACATTATCATCATACCACCATCATCTTCAACATTATCACCATATCATCACCATCTTCAACATTATCATCATATCATCAACATCATCATCTTCAACCTTATCATCATGTCATCATCTTCAACATTATCATTATATCACCAGCAACATCATCACATCATCACCATCATTATCATCATAATAAGCATAATCATTAACTTAATTTCCACAATCATCATCAACATCATCATCATCATCGTAATCAACATTATCATTAAATTAATGAAAATTTTATGAGCGGGAGCCCGTAGTCAGTCTACGTACCTCCAAGGATTAGGCTACGTGAAATGAGGCCCTACGATGGACAAGCGCCAGAATGAGAGGGGCAGGAGAAATGGAAGATGGAGAAACGGGAGATTCCCGAGAAAACCAGGTGGACAACGACATCATCCAGCACGATTCCCACATCGGGGAACGAGCCCGGATCGCCTTGATGGATGGCGAGTTGTCTGACCACTCGGCCGCCGCGGCCCCCATCACAGTCATCAACATCACCATAATTATCACCATCAACATAATCATAAATATCAACTTAATTATCACGTTATCATCATCTCATCAACATAATCTTTACGTCATCATCCCCATAATCAATATCATCATTATCATCATGATCAACATAATTACTATCATCAACATCATATCTGTGTGCACTCTTGACGTACTCGACATTATCTGTCTTATGTTAATGGTATACTGGTTTATGCCAGAAGGTACATGAGATAGTCGAAAGTGGATTATATATTTTATCTAAATTGTACAAGTGCTCTCACAGTTTAAATTTGAATGCGGCTCTCAGAATACAACACATTTAGCCATTACAATAAGCAACTTCAACAAAGAAGCAGTTGTATAAATACTTAGATTGCTATTCAAGCTTTGCCGAATTTTTCTCTGTGAATTCGTCTTTGTTTTTCCGTCCAATTTTGCCCAAATAGATATTTTTGTTTGACGTAGTAACAGGGTGTGTTAATGTTATCATATGTAATAATATCTTCCATTTAATATTCACTTTTTTTGCTGCTATATCAAAATTATATATATCAGATATTTTTAATAGTTTGATTAAATATAGATTTGCGTGCGGCAGAGCAGTTACCAAAATAATTAACAATACTTTTTAACTCTTCGTGCGTAATTACTTAATGCATTTCGTTACTATGGAGGATAAACTTGATATAGACAAATTTTTTAAAACTGATTTAACCCCTAGGTCTGCTGAGAAAGTTATTATTTTATTTTATATTTTTTTACATTTTCTTCGGAAAAAACTGTGGCAATAAAATTATTTTAAACCGCATATTAAATTAAAGATTATGGATTATATTTTCAAGCATTGAAAAGAGTAATATGAAAAATCGCAGCATTAAAGTATTGCTGTAGAATAGTTTATTGAGGAGAGAAAGGCGTGGCTACGAAAATGTAATTTTTAAAATCATACGCAGATTTAATCTTTTCCTTTAAATAGTTTTTATTACAAGTATTTGGGTTTTGTTTACGTCTCGTCGAAAGCGAGGACATTACAGACGGTGACACACAACATTACACAATGACAGGGACTAGGAGAGGAGCCTGCAGCGTTTTCGGTAAATCATGGATAACCGAAATCAAGATGGAAGGAACCGATGATCGAAACCGGGTCCTCCCGAATGGGCGTTATACACGTGTAATCCTTGTACCATTAAGGTTCTTGGTAAGGGAAACACTAGGAAATTGTAGTGTTTATATTACGAAACATACCAGCATTCGCCTGATGTAATTCGAAAAAAAAAATTATATGCGGAATCGCAAAATCATAACAATTTATCTGGGTACTAAAAGCTGTTCCCCTGGAATTATAGAACGGTATTTACCACTGTGCCATCTTAAAAAATATTACTATAAGTGAAAAATGGGCATTAATTCCAGAGGTAAACCGGATGTCAAATTATAATAAAACAAAGATACATTCTGCCATAAAAAAATAAAAGAAAAACTACCGTGTGAGTGTAAATATTTTACAATAAGCTTATATTTAACTAAGTTAAATACTCGAATAAAAATTGTCTTCTTTTAAATTCTCACTAAATGATAACAATGACTATTGCCATCTAGTGCCATTGATTCAGTTATGAATGCATGCTATGCTTGGTGAAAAATGCTAATGAAAAATTTAATAAACTGCAAACAGCGAGAAAATAATACAGCGTTTAGATTAAGAAGTTTAAACTCTGATAAGACTGTTTAATGTAGCCTATGTACGTAATTAAAATAGTACTTGAATATATATTGGCCGAAATGTAATGTACAAAGTGTAACTTATTTTTATTACTTCTTTGCTTTCCAAATGTCTAAGAATGATAAAAAATAGTACGTTATAAAAATAATGTATACGATTCGAAAACTTACATGTCATACACTTTAATTTGAACCTCTATATGAATATGTAGGAAATGTTTTTAAGTTGTTAAAGTTTATAATTTAGTGAAAGGTTTGGTGGTAATATTTTCTTTCTGTTCCTCTGCTGCGACGAAAATCTTCAAAATACCTCTTTCGATGGGAAATGGATTTCTGCAGAAAATCTACTCTGTCTTCAAGATACTTCTCCTTAACCACTCTGGGAAAGGTATTCCATCTAAATCGTCACAAGGGTTTGGTTTTTTTATGGTGGAAACGCATGCCATCAGTCAGTTTACTCCAGTGTGAGACATCCATTAAGGTAAATTTGTCACGATATAGAGATACTGAATCAGTCGATAACGTCGTCCATTTGAGTTGTTCTCGTTTTTGTGCCATCTTTCCACTGCTTAGTGAAGGCAGTCGGACGAGACACGCAGGTCTCCCCGAGGAACAATATCAACTAAAATAGGACCTAGGAACTGCAATAAAGAAACATTGCATGTAATAAAAGTGATGTGAGGGTTTAAAAACAAAACGTGCTCGTATGCTAATTATTTACCTGCTATAAAAAGAAAGACTTTTATTAGAGTAAAGGGAATTTGTTTTGAAAAATCAATACATGTTGATGGTAACATGAGGAATATCTTAGTAATTAAACGACGTCACTTGGTTTCGTAAGCAATTTCCATGTCTTAATTTTGTTTTTATAATAACGGTATACGGAACATAAAGTTTTAGTCAACAAAAACGTAGAACAGAATTTGACGTGACACTATTACATAAAAATTATTTACAACGATCGACGGAAATGGACCAAATTAAATACAGGGTGTACCTGTGAAGCTGTTACAAACTTTCAGGAGAGATAGAGTACACCCAGACGATGGGAAATCACATAGCAATGCATGGTCGGAATCTCTTTCCTGGCGCAGTAGTGACAATACAAAGCACAAGAAAGAACACGAAAAAGGGAATAATACATGTTTATTATTTTTAGAACAGCAATAAACTAAGGAAAAATAACTCAATGAGACGTCGATCGTCATCACTAGCCAAAGATTTCCCAGAAATTTTGTTGTATTATGATTAATAAACATGTTTTCTCCCATTATTCGTGTCCCTTCTTTCTGGTGTTGAGTGACGCGTTTTCGATCATGCATTGCTATGTGATATCGTCTGAGTTTATTTATTAACTTTTTATTTGTTTACCCACGTACAGTTCAGCCAAAGGCCGGCTTGCAACAAATAGGTGAATCACTACAATCCATTTTACATCAACACTTAAGCATAATAAAAAAATGTATCACATTATTGATATGCAAAATAACTAGTACAGTTTACATTAACAGTTATATAACAGTAGGTATATTTTAAAACTAATGCAACATGTAACTTATTTTAAAATTAATTACACAAAGGTAAATAAAATCAACTGTTCTATCACAGAGGGACCTGAGTTTGGCTTCTTGGTATAGTACTTCAGTCTGTTGGTCTGCTGGTAAATCCACATTTTGGCTGCTGAAGAGGTAAACGGTTTTCTATGCACAGCCGTGCCATGAACCGGAATTCTCAAATTGTTTTTGTGACGTGTAAAGTGTACGGAGTCAGGTATGAGTTGTTCTAATTAATTATTAAGATATTTTGGTTGTTCAGGCCTCTCGATTTTTGCAGTCAGCGTGGCAAACTGTCGCTGTCTTCGATTGTCCATATCCAGCCAACCAAAACGTTGTAAATATTTTGTTACGTGCTCCCTTCTTTTTAAAATTGTAAACATATCGCAGACAATCATTCTGTAGCTTCTGTATTTTACCATTACGTGATTTTTATATTGCTATAAACAGGCCCGAGCAATAACTGAAAGGGAAGGCCTACTCTATCTCTTCTGAAAGTTTGTAATATATATATATATATATATATATATATATATATATATATATATATATATATATATATATACTGTATGTATATGTGTGTGTGGTATTCCTTTAACATAATCCCAATCTTATTCTCATTTATTCACATGTCACATGAGGTCGGATGTACCTGACTGACTAAATAAATAATTGATGTACTAGACGTCAATACACTGAGTAGAATTTTTTGTATTTTCCCGACTAAATATAGCATGTAGCATTTTTATCACTGAAATATAGGGCCTACTATGCTAGTTATCATTCACAATATGCTGACTTTATAAAATGTCTTCCTGTATCTCTGACTATAGAACATTTTAGTTGGTCTCTGTTGACATGCTAAGCGTATTAAAATTTAAAAATACTACTATTTTAAATGTAAAATGTAATTTAAAGACTTCGGGTTAAATAATGAGTCGTTAATTATATAAAGAATCTTGTTTAGTCAACGGAAAAGTTTTAAAACAGTAAAACTTTAATATAAACATTTCAGCATAAGTGACACAAAAGATCTTGAAATATCAACCAGCAAAAAGAATTAAGGGAAACGACGATTAGTTTACTTGAACAATTGACAACTACACTACTATAATAAAAACCTAGATGCCTTTTCCGATCATTTATGTACTTTTCTTAAACCTATACAAAGTTTTAACTCAAATGCGCTTCAATACACAGAACAGAAGTGTTGTCAAACACTTGCTTTGTAATCAAATAAATAAAAACAAGAAAACCAGATAAATTATACAAGCCCGCAGAAAGCTTTGTTAACCTAACAATATTAAAGAAAATTCAACAGCAGATTTCAACTGCTCAGTTGTTTTTCGTTCTAGAAACAAATGCTGGCGCTGGTTCACTGTTCGTATTTTACCAACAATTAAATCTTCTGATTGCATTCAGTGCAACAGTGGAAACTAGCAATATTATATAAACATGCTTTCGAATACTTTGATACTAAAGAAAGACGTTCACCTTGGGGCAAATGCACAAACAGCAAATGTCGCAAGAGTCTATGCCCGACAATCCAGCTTTTGGTTGGAGTGAGATAAAAACCATATTATATTGTATGTGCAGGGTATACGAGCGCAATGATATCGCACACCAGATGCAAACTGGCACGAAAAGAAAAATTTTGCAGGACGTCTTCCCTACAAATTTATTTTGGAGTTACAAAAAAATATTTTTAAACGCAATATTTTAGTGGTGACAGTCAAATGTTTTTTGTGTTTAGCACAAAATATATTTTGCGGTGACAGTATCAACAAAATTTCTTTCAAATGCCATAATACATATTTTTCCGTGTAGCACTGGCCACCCATATGCATCTGCTTAACACACACAACCATCGTGTAGCGTACGCACGTACGTGTAAAAGTAGAAACACTGAGGTTGCATGCAAGCGTTCACAACGTCGCGTAGCGTGCGTACGTACGTAACACAATTGATAAGAGTTCTACTTCTTACGCTAGGTACACTAAATAGTGGTTTTGAATTCATCTTGAACGTAGCCATAAGTACGTAAAACTATACTTAACTTTAATAATGGTTTTTAAAACACTATCTGTTTTGGTTGTAAATTATTTTATGTGTTACGTTTAATAATAATTAATTATTAACAATTTACTGCCGACATTTTGCACTAACAAAAACCAGTTTCGAGGACTTCCGGATTCTTTGGTGTTTTGAGTCCAATCCCAAAATCTTACGCACGTGCGTGCCTACGTACGTAAGTTACGTGTGGTTGTAAATCAGGCTCTACCCTGAAGTATGACACGGAACGAAGCCCTACAATGGAGAAGCACCGGGGTGAAGAGCGTCGTAAATGGAAGATCCCGAGAAAACCCGCCGTACAACGGCATCATCCGGCACGATTTCCACATGCAATATCCGGGGACCGACAACGCCGGGGATGGAACTCAGGTCACCTGGGTCGGAGGCGAGTGGTGAAGTGAAATAACCCAGTCCAGTAGCCGATGTGAACTGAAGTGTAGAGTACGGAATTGAAGTCCGGCATACTTAACAGTCTGCTAACTTTTATGTTAGAGGTTAGAATTATCTCGAGCTATTGCTACCCAAATGAGAATCTTTAAATTTATAAAAATAACTAGGAAGGCAAAAAATAATTTAAAAATAACGTACTTAAATGTGATTTAAAACCGAAATGTGTGATAACTGTTGGCATTTGTGTTTTTTCAGAGTCCATTTCTCTGTAGTTCGATCGGTTAAGCGCAGGTCTGGTGCGAGATTTCCTGGGTTCGAACCCCGTCTCAGGCATGTATGTTGTGTTGTCTTTTCACCTAACTTCACCCTCATAGGCTCTTAAGACTTCGGTGTTGAAGTGCCGTAAAACCCTCTCAACTCATCTCACTACAGTAGCTCACTGTGTGACTAGTAGATCTATCTACACAATTTTCAGTATGGGTTCAAGCCACGTTTGCGTGTCATCCTGGTTTGAAAATTCCATTAAAAGCGTATTTCAGGCCATGCTCACTTTTCGTTCAATCGATATTTTCTTCAGTCCGAGTCCAAAATGTCAGTCTAAACGCACAAATAGGTAATTGTTAGAGACTGCAAACTTCCGCGGTTTCACTGACCTGTAGGCTAGCCACAAGAATATATGTTTATTCTAGCAGATGACAGCTGATATTCATTGGCTGCTGGCTGACACAGTGGTACAACATGATTGGGATTACATTTTGTTGAATCTTTATTATTCGCTCAGTTCTTTCCAGGAGCTGTCAACTACGTCAAGAACCAATGTCGAAAGTGACGCAAATGTTAGATATTTGAAATCTAGCTTGTGCCTAGAAGAAAATGCGAATATTTCAGGTCCCTACTCGTTGTAAACCTACTCCAGTAGGCCAGAATGCGACGATCGGGCACAGAATATTTAAGAATACAGAAGTGGAATATCCGGTAGGACGGTAAACCGTGTTACGCACCCTATAAAAATGGCTTTGCTGGTCTGCAACATAGCGGAAACGCCTACCGCCAATCAGCGTAAGGCTACTGCCTTGCCAGCCAGCAACCATGGTTGCAGGCCAATAGGAAACTTGCCGTAACATGCAGGAGCCGAAGAGATACGGAGGATCAAATTAACAGCCTCGGACAGCCAATAAGCGGCGCCGTTCACCAGTATCAAACGAACCACCACGTAATTTCAAGTTTGTATTAATATTTGATTTGTGTTCAGGGCTATTAGGTCTCCATGCTCTCTGCAACTACACGTGACTTGCATGAGTGAATAGCCTACGCCCTATGACAAGGATATAACCACAGCAGGTCATTGCTTCAGAAGCTGCAACGGTGACATCAGTAGAACCACGATTTTGTGGCGAAAAGATTCTTGCACCGTTTGATCTGAGTGCCGTATGTGCACGTCTGCAGTTCTGCTTCATGGTCTGTGATTGGATATTTTAACTCTCACTTGTCTTGGAGAACTACTGGCAAATCACAGCAGCATGATGTCACAATAACCTTATTCTGATTCCTGCAGTAAATAAGAGACGCGTCTGACCAAAGACACACTGCCAATAACCATGAAGCACGGCTACCAATGTGAACGTAAGGCACTGAAACAAAGTGGGGCAGGATTCTTATGACGACAAAATCTTGGTTCTAAACATCAGTATTAAACAAGAAGTTGACAGCGTAATAAATGATCCTACTTTCCTCAATGTGGGTGCAAATCGAATAAAAGAAATTACGATCGGACACGTAGATCTCTAAATTTAATATAGTCTTTATGTAATTCGCTCTATTTACAGATATTGTACACCAACAACAATGAACTATATTTACATCAGAGATTTATTTATGAAGTCTGAAAACTAAAATATGTTAAAAATCTGTTCAGTACAGTGTTTTAAAAATTTTACAAAATCTTCACCTTTTGCTGTTGTGCTAAATTCCAAAGTGGTGTACTTGTAACAGTCTGCTATTCTACATTCAATACTTCGATGGTCGTATACCAAAGTATAAAATTAGGTTTTAATCGACATTAATGGTATCCTTGATATAACAACACCAAACATTTTCAAATTTCCACCTCTGAAAAAGAAGCACTTGGCGTGAACCAAATACATCAAAGGCAGGTGATCTTAATACATGATCTACTTGTACTGATTTTTATGAAATTTAGTCAACTGCTTCAAAGCGTTTTAAAACACACACACAAACAAACACACACAGAGAAGAAGGAAATCACATAAGCGTATTTGTATTCGGAAAATAGTCTATGACGTCACAGTCCTGAGCACACATAAATTAGAGCACTAACTGATAAGCTCTTAAAAATCTCTGTAAATACCTTTCTCTGTTTTCACGTAATATAATGCTCGTAGTAGTAAAGAAAGTCAGTACTTGAACAAACTGCTGACTGTTACCATGAAAAAGAGCGCACACTGTCTAGAATGATCCCACTCATCTATATATTGTAGTGAAGACTCTAGTAATATTAGTGAATGATTTTGAGTAAAATTGTAGATATATGCCATTGTTGCGCTAAGTCATGTCAGAAAACAAAGAAAGAAAAAAAATCTAAGAAAAATTCTCATAAGTTGTATCCTAATTGACTTTTAAAACAATCCCTCCTATTACCTGTGCAGTGTAAGGCGCATACTAGCCTCTATGGTTCCGATAAAGTTAGGAACGATTAGGATGAATAATTTAGTTACAATCATCGTCAGTGGCACCTGATTTTGGAGGAAAGGTTTCTGTTCCTAGCTTGTTTCAGCTCCTTAAAAGCTTTCTGTAATTCATCTTTGTTATTATTGACAGTGTGTCGTCGTGCTGTAATGTATGGCCGTCTTTAGTAGAAGGCCCGAGTCTTGAATGTTGCAACGCTGCATCAGAGGCCTGCTGCCAGTCGCTATTGTCAGCCCTAGTCAGTGTAGACGTGTACATGCCACTAAAGCTGCGTCTACACACGTTGCAGATACTAGGGTGGCCAAGAAGAGACAAGCAGTAGGCCCCCGATCCAGTGTTGCCACATTCAAGACTCCGGCCTTCTACTTAAGACGGACACGCACTGATACAAGTTGGGGCATAAATGTTTTCGTGGATAATAAATTGTACCTAACAATAAGTTTACTGAACACCACACGTCTATTGTTTGTGGAACAACGCAAAGAAGGTGAGAGTTAAACATATCCAATCACTGACCACGGATCTCATTCCTTAAATGAATACGTGCATCCGTCTGTTATGCCCTTGTATTAAATTAGATGAACACTAAGAGGCTTGAGAGAGTCCTTATATCTATGTATATGTAAATGAAAGCTAATAATGGGTCACTGTTAAATACTACGATTTTTGGTAAAATGCAGAATGTTTCATTTCGACCAGAAATCCTTTCGTAGGTTCTTAAATAAACGTGAATGTGTTATACACTTTCTATTAGATGTAATTTTATAAATTTACGTGGTTGATGGAGATGGGCATTAGCGTTCACTTGAGATAGGTACCCGATCAGGTAACGTCTCCGGCGAGCATTACATTCAAAACTTTGCTTCGATGACAATTAGAGATGGGTTTGTCTTGAAACAATTTGTGAAGTTATATAATCCTCCTCGGGGAAAGGCTGTGAGAATAGTCTTGGAAGCGCGTTATTTGTTTGTTTCACTGCATCCGTATTATCGCTTTACGTACTATACATAATAGTATAATGACATTGGACAAGTCGCATAAATCACACAATATGAAGTAATGTACTTCCGTATATTATAACTATTACGTCTACATTGGTTGGACCATGTCTACATTTATCTGAAACCACAAAGAAAAAGAAAATCGAGAGGAATCCAACATGTGCACTGTGTTATATAACTACTACACGATTTAATGTTTATGATTTAAGTACTCTTCCACTGAGTAAAAAGTGTGTTCGGCAAAAAAACCTTCAATTCTTATCTGAATAGTTTAGGGCCAACAAAACGTTTTAGCTGCATATAAATTGTTGTTCAAATATGTGCCTCTCCAAAGTAACTTAGCAGCAAAGAAAAATTATTTTTAATAGTTACAATAATTGGAACAAAAATGGTGTTATTATTCATAAAGTGAATAGAAATTTCAATGCGAAGTTCAGTTTTAATATTTTCGACACAGGCTCTGTGTTGAAAAATATAATTGTCTCTGCTTCAAAGTAGCTGATATCGTCAACAAAGAAAACTTTTAAAGTAAAATGTAGTACACCAAACGTAAATTTTTCAAAATTTACGTTGTAGTTAGGAATAATTTCTTTACATCAAGCTCAATAACCTCAAATATAAATATATCTTTGTTGTAAAGGAAACGTATTGTAACAAGTTTGAGAGCACAAACTTTTCATGTGGGCAATTCCCATGAGTTCTTTTAGGATAGAGGTCTTAATTAGAAATAAAATAGTTAAATTAAGTACTGGATTTAATAGCTCACAAAGCTACGAAATACACAAAACAGTAATCAACTATAACTCTCACAACACAATTAGTTATGCACACAATTACTACGGTGCCACAGACATGTAAATTAACTTTGACAATTAAAGCAAAAAATGTCTACCATCAATTAATTAAACACTACAAATCACAATAAAATTCAGTCATATATGCCATCAACAGTCTCTCTCAAATATGACGGTGTACAACCTTAATAGTCCGCAGTGGTGATGAATCGCCGTGTGCTGCGCAGCACCCCGAGTGCACCGCTGTCTTCACTCTTGAGGTCTTTGGTTCGACTCCCGTCGCGCACCTCCTCTTCGCTTGTCAGCCCACCGCAGCAGTCCTCTTGGTTCGTCCAACGCTGCTCCGAAGGTAGCCACCTGCCGCCTCACAGTAGACTCTGACGTCACCAAGATGTCTTCACCAGTCTATCTCCACAACCATAGCACCTTCCTCTAGCACGACCAATAGCGAACTCTCTCCCAATGTGCCGATTCTACCCTTTTATACTCCAGCCAAACTCCAGGGATTTCCCGAGTTACATGGGTCTAAAATTTGACATTTCATCATGTTTCGGATGTAGTTTGAGTCACATAGGCCGCTTCGCAGGGCAAAAACGCAGTTGGGACAGGTATCTATGACGTAGTTTCGGTGGGATTCCCACTATGAGACAATCGAACTTTGAGTCATGGGCCAGCCCTCAAGGTGTTTCGACACAGGCCCCATCCAGCCCGCCCTCAGAAACACACCCTGCAACACTGCACCCTCCTTAAGTCTATTCGTCCCGAACAGACACAACAGCCTCAGGTCCATCATAGAGGGGTAATCTGTTGATGTGTACAACTTTAGGTCCTCTCGCCCGAGAGCCTCGACGAACAATCCGAAACACAACGCCATTGATCTTCTTCAAGGGCCTTCCCAATTCTTCTGCAGCTTGGGACAATACCCCTTCTTTCTCTGAGGGTTGTACAACCACACTAGTTGACCTCCTTGAAATGTTTCATCTGGTGCATTACTATCGTAGCGAGTCTTCATCCTGTCGGTGTTGATCCTAAGGTGTCGCTGGGCAAAGTTGTGAGTGTGAACCAACTTGCGACGTAACTTGCTGGCATACACTGGAGATGCAATCTGGTCTTCTCAGCCGGTCGTCCGAACATCAGGTCGGTCGGGAGACGGAGCTCTCTTCCAAACAGCATTCTTGACTGTGTCACCTTAGTTGCTTCATGAATGGCAGAGCGGTATGCTAGCAGAAACAGCGGTACTTTGTAGTCCCAATCCTTTTGATTATCAGACACAAAGATGGATAGGTACTGCTCAAGTTGCGATTTAGGCGTTCGATTATTCCATCAGACTGTGGATGTAGCGGAGTGGTTCGGGTCTTATTTATACCCATTATCTTCATCACTTCTTGGAAAAGGGCCGCTTCGAAATTCCGCCCTTGGTCCGAGTGAAGCTCCAAAGGCACCCCGAACCTTGAGAACACATGTTCGACCAGTGCATCAGCCACCGTGCTGGCTTCCTGATTTGGTATGGGAAGAACCTCTGGCCATTTGGTGAAGTAGTCCTGCACCACCAGCAAGTACCGATTGTTTCTCTCGGTTATTGGCAAGGGACCCAAGATGTCAACCGCCATTCTCTCGAATGGTGCACCAACATTGTACTTCTGGAGACGACCTCGGCCTCTGACCCTCGGACATTTTCTTTGCGGCACAGTCGTCACACATTCGGCACCATATGTCGACATCTTCACGGCAATGAAGCCAGTAAAATCTCTCTCGAACCTTGTTGAGTGTCTTATTAATGCCGAAATGACCGCCTGACACACAATTATGGAGCTCCTTCAGTACCTCTGGGACCTTGTTCTCTGAGAGGACCAACTGTAGATGTTCATGTCTGCCATCCGCACTCTCCAAATTCCGGTAGAGGACACCATTCTTCAGAACAAGTGAATTCCGCTGTGCCCAATATGGCTTAGTTATAGCACTCTTTTCAGATAGCTCCTGCCATTCTGGCCGGTGGTCCTGCTCTTTACAATCCAGAATTGGGCACAATATCTGGGTCACTTTGTTGTTCTTCTCTTATTTTGTCATCAGTCCAGGAGAACTTCCTATCGGCTGTTGATGCCTGAAGCCTTGTTGTTCTAACATAGCGCACCCCTCCTCTTTTCTCCTCTTGCCATTCACAATGGCGACAGTTGGGGTCACAAGGTCTGCGAGATAATGCATCTGCATTATTGTGGGAGCGACCAGCACGATGTTGTATATCAACGTTGTATTCTTGAAGATGTTGTATCCATCGAGCTATTTGTCCTTCGTGATTCTTGAAGTTCAGTAGCCAGCGTAGAGCAGAATGATCTGTTCGCAAAGTAAAGTGTCTGCCATATAAGTAGTGATGGAAATGTGATATGGACTTCACCATTGCCAATAGCTCCCTGTGTGTGACACAATAATTTCTCTCTGGTTTCTGCAGCACTTTGCTGAAATATTCTAGAGGCTTCTCTACTCCATCTTGAACCTGCGATAGCACAGCACCTATGCCTACATCACTCGCATATGTGTCCAATACAAACTCGCCTTTACTATCGGGGAAGCCCAAAACTGGAGGGGACATTAAAACTTATTTTAGTTTCCTGAAAGAGGCTTTACATTCAGGGGTCCACAGGAATTTTCTTTTTGCTTCAGTAAGCTCATGTAGTGGCTTGGCAATCGTAGCAAATCCATGTACAAATCGCCGATAATAAGCATATAGTCCAAGAAAGCTCCTCAACTGTGTCCTGTCTGCTGGTTGTGGCCAGTCTTTTACTGCCCTGGTTTTTTCTGGGTCAGTCTGGATTCCATCAGCTGATACCACATGCCGTAGGAAACTAACTTTATTTTGGTACAGGTGGCACTTCTTGGGAACCAGCTTCAGATTTGCAGCAGCCACTTTCTGGAACACGGAATCTAATCTGGTAAGGTGTTCTTCAAATGTTTTACCTGTGACCACGACATCATCTAAGTAAACTTGGCAAATATCTAGAGGTAAGATCTTTTCAATTAGTCGTTCGAAGGTAGCAGGGGCATTGCCTAGCCCAAACGGCATGACTTTAAACTGCCAAGTTCCTTTCCCTTGCACAGAGAAGGCTGTCTTCTCCCTGTCCTCCTGCGCCACCTCACATTGCCAGTAGCCACTCTTCATGTCAAGTGTAGAGAACCATTGTGACCCTGTCAAGCTGTACAGTGTGTCATCAATCCGGGGGAGGGGGTAGCAGTCCTTTTTGGTCACATCATTCAGCCGGCAGTAATCCACGCAAAACCTTGTGGACCCATCTTTCTTCTTAACTAACACAACAGGTGATGACCAAGGGCTGACCGACGGCTCGATCACATCCAAGTCCTTCATTTCTTTCAAGGTGCCATCCACAGTCTCTTGTGTAGCCAGAGGCAGTCGCCTTGGGGATTGCTTGATTGGCCTAGCTTCTCCTGTATCAATGTGGTGTTGTGCAGCAGATGTTCTGCCAAGGTCAAGTGGCCCACATGAGAAGGTTTTCTTGTTTTTCTTCAGAAGTTCTGCAACAGCCTTTTCTTGTCTCCAGTTCAGGTTTTCTCCAGTTCTAGTCAGTAAATCCTTGAGTGGTTCTGGCATAGTCCCATTAAGGTCGCCCGACTTCATGGCTTCTTTGTCAGTTGTAGTTATTTGGGAGACTTGTTTGCACACGCCTATTATGGCCCCCTCCTCAAGCTGGATTGCCCTGTTCGACAAGTTGACCATTCGAACAGGTAAATTTCCACAACTCGGCGAAACCAAAGTTCTTGCTACCACCACCTCGTCAGGTAAGCTGCTTCCTCTTCTCATATGTTCGACCAGAGCTACACGCCGCACAAAATTGCCTCGACACCGGGCTGGGATTACAATCTCACTGGATGCTGGTACAACAGTTGTCTCACAACAGACCACTTGGCAGATGGTTGGTGTGGATAGTTCGCTTCGTGGCATCATTACCAGTTCTGGGCTACCTGCCCTTAGTACTCCCGACCGAGTATCTATACAGCACTCTAACTTGCGCAACATATCCAGGCCCAATAAACATTCATTTTCTATGTTGGCTATGTACACTTCGTGCTCAATGCAGAGGTCACCCAACTTCAACTGTACCTTTTTCTTCCCCTTCACTGGTGTGGTTTCGCCTGTCACTTTCGTCAGAAAGCTTTGTCTGTAATTATGGCCCTGTGACTGCTCGGTCAAGGTCCCAAGTTGTCCGGTCTGACAACAGTAATGGTAGCTCCAGTGTCTACAACCATATGGCAAGAAACATTATCCAGACTGCCCTCCACTAAGATTGCATTAAAATCTTGTTTCACTGAGCTTACGCGAAGAAATACTGGGGCCTTAATTCCTGCAGCCACCGGAATTCGCCCCTTAAGACCGGTGCTTACATGTTTCCCGAGGGCTGGCCGGATCGGGCAGCCTCATCCTGCTCTTGGCTTCTGTTCTTCTGTAACCATCGTTGACACTGGGCTCTGAGGTGTCCGGGTTCTCCACATTCTCAATAAGCTTGGTCGCCCCTGTTGTCGAGGGTGGGGTGTAATCGGAGTGAATTTCTTCTTCATTGCATTTATTGTGGTTTCCTTTCTCTTCAGGGTGTTCTCTAGGCTGTTGTCTCTCTCGTCGCCTGACAGTACGACTGCCCGCACAGCACGCCGAGTTGATAGCCCTCTTGCAGATTCGACCTCCAGTGCTCTGGCCAGGGCATCCTGCATAGTTCTTGGAGCTGCCAGGCGAACTGCTTGGCGCACCTCTACATCGGCGATGGCATCGACGAATAAGCCGACAGCTATGATATCCCGTGCCTGTTCTGGACACCCCTCGAGTGACAAATGGGCGAGTCGCACAATGTCCTGCCTCAATTCTTGCAATGGTTCTCCTGGTCTCTGGGTGCGGCTTCTTAGTTGGGCATGGTGGGCATGTCGTAAGTACTTGTCTCCGAATCGCAGCTCCAGGGCAGTAACTAATGTCGAGTATTCCAGACGTTGTTGTTCTGGAAGCGACTGGAGTATACTGAGGGCAGGTCCCCTCAGCTCAGCTACAAGATAGTAGGCTCGTTGCTGGTCAGACCAACCATTTATGGTTGCCACAATCTCGAACTGGTTTTGGTACTCTCGCCACGGAGTCTGGCCATCGTAAGGAGCAGGCTTGACAGAAATCCCCTTTCCAATGTTCGAAGCAGCACACTAGACACACCAATGTGTTGCAGCCCATTTTCTGCCTGGTTGTAAATCACACTACAGCCTGTTTCAAACTTCGTGGTCTTCCCTTCGCCGCCTTCAGGTGTTGATTCAGCACTGACCATGTCTTCTCCGATAACAAGATGGCCACCTTCTTTACCATGGAGAAGTTCTTGACACTCCTTCCTCAGCTCATCCATTTGTTGCTGCATGTTATTTTTCACATACTCCATCTCTGTCTTTACACTACCTATTTCTTCCTTTATGCTGCCTACCATCTCGTTTACAGCATCTATTTTCTGGCACACCATTTCTTTTACACTACCTACTTGCTTATTTATGTCTTCATTTACGCTATCTACAAGATTACTAACATTCTCAATTTTCTTATTTACGTTTTCATTTATTGAATTTATTTGTCCACTTAATTGGCCACTCATTCCCTCAATGAGGGACTTTAGTGCTTCTATTTCCGCTGACATGCTTCTTGTATTCATTCACATTTAGAATTGAAATTAAACATAAAAAAATTATAAAGTGGCTCAATTTATTTAAATAGTAATTGTGTGCAATGATTCAACTAACAGAATTAATTATTAAATTTACTTTATGCCTCTATCCCACTTCTGACACCAGTGTTACAAGTTTGAGAGCACAAACTTTTCATGTGGGCAATTCCCATGAGTTCTTTTGGGATAGAGGTCTTAATTAGAAATAAAAGAGTTAAATTAAGTACTGGATTTAATAGCTCACAAAGCTACGAAATACACAAAACAGTAATCAACTATAACTCTCACAACACAATTAGTTATGCACACAATTACTACGGTGTCACAGACACGTAAATTAACTTTGACAATTAAAGCACAAAAATGTCTACCATCAATTAATTAAACACTACAAATCACAATAAAATTCAGTCATATATGCCATCAACAGTCTCTCTCAAATAGTGACAGTGTACAAACTTAATAGTCCGCAGTGGTGATGAATTGCCGTGTGCTGCGCAGCACCCCGAATGCACCGCTGTCTTCACTCTTGAGGTCTTTGGTTCGACTCCCGTCGCGCACCTCCTCTTCGCTTGTCAGCCCACCGCAGCAGTCCTCTTGGTTCGTCCAACACTGCTCCGAAGGTAGCCACCTGCCGCCTCACAGTAGACTCTGACGTCACCAAGATGTCTTCACCAGTCTATCTCCACAACCATAGCACCTTCCTCTAGCACGACCAATAGCGAACTCTCTCCCAATGTGCCGATTCTACCCTTTTATACTCCAGCCAAACTCCAGGGGTTTCCCGAGTTACATGGGTCTAAAATTAGACATTTCATCATGTTTCTGATGTGGTTTGAGTCATGTAGGCCGCTTCGCAGGGCAAAAACGCAGTTGGGACAGGTATCTATGATGTAGTTTCGGTGGGATTCCTACTATGAGACAATCGGGCTATGAGTCATGGGCCAGCCCTCAAGGTGTTTCGACACAGGCCCCATCCAGCCCGCCCTCAGAAACACAGCATGCAACAGTATTTATTGAGGCACTTTCCTCCACATTTGTGCATATGCACGGCACTCTCAGGACATGTTGGCCGATTCATGGCATTAGGATTAGCATTTGTAACTACCACTGAGAGAAGTCTAGTTCAATTCTCGATTCAGGCTAAGATGTTTAACCTGTTTGGAATAGCTTCAAGAAAATATAGGCGTTTATTCCACAATGACCCAAAGGTTACATTATTCCTCGACAGTACAATACAAAAAATTATTTGGTTGTAAAATTTAACCGAAGCGTTTCCGAATTCGGGTGACCTATCTCAAATGGATGCTAGTGCCCTTCCTTATAAGGCGCGAAGTCTGTAACTTCACTCTGAATACAGACGATCCACAATTGAAGTAACAATGCGCATTGTAATGTTGCTATGAAATGGGGAAACTCGCACGGAGTTTGGGTAGAGAAATCGACCGATGTCTTCGTAAACTCGCTTACGTGAGAATGCGTAGAGAAGCCGTAGAAACAGTTCCAGGTAAATCAGTAGTAGCATTTCGGCCAAAGAAGGCACTCACCAGAGAAATCCGAAATTTAACAGAAAAATAGGCAAAATAAAAAGCCTTGTCAGGTGAAAACATTTCTCTGAGTCGTTCAGATGCACGAGCAGAGAATAAGAGAATGTGCGCCACGAGTCATTAGAGTCGGCGGGGATCTTGTACAAATACAACCTCTTCCAATAATGGACGAGTAGAAGAGACAAACGTTATAGTGCGTTTAGTCACAATAATGACGAAAACATTTGGTCACCACACCATTTTTCTCAGCGTAGAAACTTCGAAGAAAGAAAATTAAAATTTTCCAGAATATGTTTGCAGAGGAAACGTGGTTCTCTATTGAGTCGCAACAATCTGAGGCGGAATTCTCCAGAAATATTTACTTCCATCGGGAACCTTCGAGAGTTACCCTCACAACACCTACAATAATGAACACATGAAACTTTTAAAGATTTTACACTCAGTGAGATATAGGATAAACTGTTCTACGTATTTATTATACATATGTTTAAATGAAGACAGTATTCACTTTGGTTACTATCTAAATTGTTCTTATAACGATCTGTTGTGTAAAGGTAAAAATATGTTTTGTAGAAAGAAGAAAGTACTTGGCTCATTATATATAACAATTTTATACTAGGTTACTTAAGAATATATTGTATTAAGAATTATCCAAATAACACCGACAGCCAGGATGGATCCTACCCCTATTTTAACATAAGTAAGGTTCTAATAACAATGCTTAGCACGTAATTTAATTAAAAAAAAAAAACGAGAGTTGAAGTCAACGTCGAATAGGTAACGGTCTACTGAGCGATACAAGTCTCTGTATAACACGTTTAGCACATTTAAAACTGGCAGAGTCGTGATCACAATCGTCTAAAATGTATTACATGAAATATTAATGAATATATATTTAAATGATGTAACAGTTTGCTAGAACTTAATTTCTGAGGGTTTAATATAAATCATTAAAATGTAGTATTATTAATTGTTTATATACGTTGATTTTAGATGCATAAGATATAATTATTTAAGAAATATATGTTTGTCAGGCAGTAATATAAGAATAATTCCTATGGTTGCACCAAATATAAATTACGTAACAAGACAAAAACGTTTTTCTAACTAATTTGATAGTATGCACTATGCATTCATGTAATTTCAGTCACCGAAATATATGTCAATAAAATCAGTTACTAGACATGCGTTTTTACACGACATCAAAATTATTGACAGCAAAAATTAACTGAAATGTATATATTATATTATTCTTACTTTTTAAAAGGCACGTTATTCAATCACGTGATCCGGAAAAATGGTGTCAGAAAAAGTGAGATACGACAGTTAAGTTGTACTTCACAGTTTGCTCGATTTCGCAGAATAAACGATTTTTCACTCACGAACATGCCGACATTTCATGTCACGCACAAGCATCAGTAAAAATAAAACATTAACCAACAAGTGAAAAAAGAAAATACGGCAGTTAAAAATTTTCTACCAACGACTCCGCCAGCCACACATTTTAACAAGACAAAGGCTTCGTTTACCCCCCTCTCGAAAGTCACATATGTTTTGATGTCACTGCTTCAAAGCAAAAGCGGTAGAGCTTTCAAGTGCAAGTACTGCAGACAAAAAAAATATAAATCTGTGACGGTGAAGGTACTATAACTGGCAAACGTCTGTGCATGCGAGTCCCCTCCTACTCACAAGGCTGTAGCTCGTCACGGACTTGTCTAAAGCAGAGCGACAACAGAACGGCCCGGCTGAATGCGCTCAGACCTAAAAACATTCGGTAGTGGGGATCGAGCAACAGCTAACATAGGCTACTTGTAGCTGCTGTTTGTGAAATAGCTGATAGCACGGCCAGACCTACGCGCGCATGCCAACCCCGCTTCACCGCCTCTCTGACACCCAAAAACATCTGCCGGTTATAGAATGTCCAGATACACACTAATCCACATAAACACGAGGCAGAAATCCGTGCATGACCTTTGACTGAATTTGTATGGTTCAGTGGTGCCAACCTCTGTGGCGTAGTCAGCTGCGCACTGGTTTATGGTACGTGAGGTTATGAGCTTGATTCCCAGGTCCGGCTGAATGTGCATTTGTGTTCGTTGCAATAGTCTCTATGAAGTGTCAAGTCGCGTAGGTCATGAAATGAAATGTCACTGGTAAACTTTAAACAAATGGTTAGAGCTCTTGACCGATGGGCCAAGGGCCTCGGGTTCGATTCCCGGACGGGACTGTGGAATAATTGTGCACCTCCGCGGGTTCAGGACCGGATGTTGTTATTGTTCCGTACACCCTCATCGCCGCAGAAGGCAAATGGCGAACCGCCGTAGAATCGTCCTCGCATAACAGACCCAGGTGTCTTCCTGAGACCGCAATCTTCCAGATAACAAATGGAAATGGCACAAGAAAAAATTAATATGGGTGTGCAGGAGATATACGACTGATGTGACATTCTGTCTTCACTGCAGGTTAAACATTGCAGACGCTACTCAAAACACACTGTAAATCAGTAAGAATGACAAATACAGTATTATTAAGGCAGAGTTTGTGTTCTCTTTTTTTATTTTGCTATATGAATCACAAAATTATTTTCTTCCGAAACTACAAAAATTACCACATTTTAAAACGCTTTAGCATTTTACAAGTCCTTGACTTTGACGCAATTTTTATATAGGCTATGTATTACCTGAAGACTCTAAACTGCGAGCATTTGTTTATTATTTAGTATTAATGTCTGCACTGATTATGGTATAACTGTTAGTCAAAGGTTATTGTGTTATGTGTTTATCGAAATAATGGTTTTGCAAGAGAACTTTAGTTGAATGTTTTAAGTAAGTGTTGTTTTACAAAAAAATTAGCAAAGAACCAACATAATTCTATCATGACGTGTAATGTCTCAACTTGTATTTGTGTGTATGAGGCATAAAATCGATGGATCGTTAAGAAAACTGCTGATAGGCATATGTAATAAAGTTTTGCCTTTACGCTCAAGTCAATAAACTAGCATGTAGTTCTGTGCCGATATAATTATTATACAGGATTGTATGCAGTGACCAAATAAGTACTTTTATGATTTTTTTTATCTCTATTGGTACTTTTCCTGGCACAGAAGTATGACAAATCCTCTTATACAAATTTTGAGAGGCCAAAAGTTACGTTTCTGGTAAGCGCGTTAACTCATAGATTTATAGCGACAAGTTAATACTGGATGTTATAGTTAATTGAACATACTCCATGGCGATGTATATATCCGTCAAAGAAAGCTACAGAGAATAGGAAAACATAAATAAGCAAAGTGTGCATTAGTCGGCTGATTACATTCACAACATAAAATTACATAAATGGAATCGAGTCAAATAAAACTTGTTCAGCAAAATACGAAAACAAGGAAGAAAAAAAGAGACAGTATTAAAGCAGACAAAGCTGGTTTGAGGCCTGCATAGGTAAAATATCAAACAGATATAATATATGAACCAAAAAATACGACACAACAATGAGACGAAACAAAACGCAGTAGGTTCGTCTCATCGTTGTGTTGTGTATGCATCATGTTGACTAAAACATACTGTGCTTATTTAGGCTATGTTTACCTATTATCTATGGTTTTGTTCGACAGATATCTGTAACGCAATTGAGTATGTTCAAACATTTTAACATCTAATCAAGCACTCCCATTGCACAACACTTTCAAAGATCAGACAAGTTTTAAGTATGTGCTCTTTTCGTACACATACAAATTTAATGCACATCAAGCAGTTTCGTCATTGACAAAAAACTAACATTAGTATAAAAAAGCGTACGTTACTTGATATACGTTACCTTCCTTTTCTTTCTTTGGTAGTCACTTTATAAAGTAAGTTGAATACATCCCACGCATTTTTTACATTAAAGATAATTATTTGTCAATGAATTTACTCTTATTTTAAGCCTATTCAACAAAATTAATTTATTCTTAATTGTGGGACATCGTATTGCTGTTTAACCAAATCTCTATATTTAATTGAAGATTTTTATAATTTTTAAACTGTAATTTTGTTTTATTTTTCTTGTTGAAAAGTTGAATTTGTAAGTTATGATTTATTTCTGAATGTTTGTTTAAAGTTTCTTATTTTAAAAAAATCTGTCGCTGCCAGATGGAATATTTATAATGGGTAAGAATACCAGGTCACAGCTATGAAATTTTTGTATTTTCATAGATCCATGATACTTGTACATATCAAATGATTCGGACATCTGGAAATGGGGGAAAATCAGATCGAAAGATTCCGTGGCATTATTCATACATACGTACAGTACATACATACATACACACATACATACATAAATACATACATACGTACATACATACATTCACACATGCATATAAGTTAAGCTAATGAAAGCACGTTAAAAAGAAATTGAAGGGCGTTTTACAAGCAAAGATAGTGAGGCAATTCTAAGTTGCAAAACCAGCAAAACGTTCATAATATAATACTTGTAACTGATACTGTTTGTAGGCATTACCTCCGATATCACTCTGGCCAAAAAAAATTTATCTCACGTACTTTGTTCAAAATGATTTTTCTAAATCAAAACACGTGTAGGAAAAACTAAAACACCGACACGTACGCTTCATATCAATTAAAAGATTACATTATGTACAGCATTAAAACTTTAGTGTTAATTGAAGAATTGATTCTTACATTTAAGAAAATTTGGAAATAAAAATAATTTGTCAAATATTTTCTTATGCCAAAACATTTCTATGAATGAGAAATATTTTAACTAAGTAATTTATTGTAGTAAAGTCGCTGTAAGTTACCGTATTTCTTAAATTTAGTTAGTTTGAAGTAATAACGTGTTTTAAAAGAAGTGAAACATTTAATTTAGACGAGAGATGATGCAAAATTACCTTATTAATAAACAGAATTCCCGTACAGCAATGAAACGATTAACTTTTTTTTAACTGCAATTCACTTTTAATTGACTTCGAATTCTTCGAGAAAGAAAAAGCAGTGATTTTGACAAATATTTACTAAAGGAACAAGATAGACGACAACTGACGTTCACCCATTAAATGTCGTTGATAAACGTTTTCGGTCATTTTTTTCAATTATTTTTTGTCATTTATTTACCATTTCTTCTTATTGCCAATATATAATGAGACACACAAGAGTGTCATTGGAGCTAACAAAGAATTTTATTTGCCCATGTGTTTCAACTTGTCCATAAATGGGAAATACGAGCAAATGTACCATGAAAATACATTTGAAAACAACGTTTTATTAAATAATTTTTAAATACATGATATTTCATTCTAAAAAATATATTTACAATACCGTTGCTGAATATCACGTGCTCTTTATTTTATGCTGGGTGTCCCGGCATGCGTTGCAATGCCTATTAATTTTTTTTTTGTTCTCCGTTAGGCCTCTCTATCCGATTTTGCAACCTCTCCCTCCTTTTTCCCGCATTCCTTTGCAGATACCTTTGTGGGAAAATACACACTCTTAATCCGAATCAGTGGATAAAATAAGTAAAATGTAAATCACTGAAATTCCAATCAACAGGCTGTTTCCGTCGGATGAACCTCTAGAATTCACTGGAAATCAGTTAATAGGCAGGTTAAATTCACTGAGGATATGTGAAAATTCACTTTTAAGTCAGCAGCAAGTATCTGAAACATTCGGCACGGTTTCCCTAACTTCAAATGCTTATTTTTTACCGAGACGTCTGAAATTTCGCTGAAATGCTTTATTTCTCTCTGATTCCAGTTTAAAGTGCACTACAACCCACCGAATTTTAATCGCATTTGGGTAAATTTTATAAGAAGGGAATTAAAGACGAACAAAAAAACATCAAGCATTCATTTCTATGTAGTAGATGTAATGAAATGCGATTCTAATGGCGGTCATCTTGCCAGTATTACTCCCATTATAATCAATAAACTGACAAATTGGAAACAGTTTTTCGACTTATTTTCTTATAAGTTATCATCACACAAAATTAACACATTCCAACATTAATTATTTTGATTACATCCTTACTTGCTCAAGACTAGTATACTTGTCAGTTTTCCGTAGCTTTAATTTTATAGCGTTTTTTTTTTTAATTAATATACTGATCCATATTTTTTCCTCACTTTGCGTAAAATTTTATATTGCAGGTATTCTATATAATAGCAAATGCAGTAACAGTCTACCTAATTATCTGCTCAGTAACGATTATAACATATATAAAAATGAATATTTGCTACGTGTTTCTATAACAATCAACCGATTGTGTTTAAACTTTGGTGCGTTTGTGTTCGTGCATCCGCGGAGGTTTTTGGTAACACTTCGGAAAAAGAGTTTTGGGGGTGGGGGTGGCAAAACGGGGTAGAATGGCGGAACGGAGCACCCAAAAAACTTAATAAAACATTTAAGATCAGAACGGGCTACAAAAATGTAGTGAAGCCTTGAAATCATTCTGCACCATTTAGCACCTTTGAAAGTTTTGTCTCACATTATATGATTTAGTTTCGAAAAATCGCGAATAAATTCGCGGGTACCAGCAGCTAGTAACTATTAGAAATCTACAACCAATAATTATTATTTCAGTGGGTCAGGCATACGTCACTTTTTGTCGATCGCAGTTGTTCTATCGTCAGTTATTGTAGTATAAAATTGTAAAGCGAATACAACCTGGTTATGCTGGTAGACGGAGGCAATCCAAACTCGTACGCCATTCTTCGGGTCGGGGGCCATTTTTTATACCTTTCTTTTGGTATTTTACCTTCCGTGACCACAAAATATTTCCCTTGGTGTACCAAAATTGACAGTTTCGACTGTCTTCTCAAAGTGACCCACTGAGGCAGGCACCTAGTGATTTTTCAAATTTATTAAGTGTACATTTATGTTATATATTTTTAACTTCTTTCATACATTTAGATGTTTTCAAGCGTTTTATACATCTTCCCACGCCCTGCTAAGACGTACATTTCTTATCATTTTGTTTTACAATTTCCTGAAAATAGTACTTCTTTTAAATTATCGATATTTTTATCAAGTCCGACATACGTAATTATTTAACAAAAGTATAACGTTTCGCTTTAATTATTTTCCCTTAAATTTAATGTAAAATCATATGCAGATTTCACGACGAATTCTTACTTACTGACTTGCATTAACTTAAAATTAAAAATAATCTACACACAATATTGTAAAAAAAATAGGTCACCTCGAAAATATTTCCATGTTGTTTCAAACGATTTCAGTTTTAAATTGGCATTGCTCACAGCAAACGTTTTTTGTATAAAAAATATTCAGTACTAGACACAAAAGCATTAACGTGATGCGCCGCAAAGGATATTTGAAATTTTTTAACTGTGCGAAATTTTAGTTTTAAAAATCGTTTACAATGTAAGAGTATTGCTTGTCAGACTGCCTCAACTTTGGCGTTCAGTGTTTTATGTTATATATACAGCAACCAACAAACATCCATCTAAAACTTGGGTAGTAAAACAAATGAGATACAGCCAGTGCTACATGTAGATAGAAGGACTTCAGTTATCATGGGTAAAAGTTTAATTCCAAGAAATTGTGACTGGCGTGACGAATGTCATACAGTGAATATGTCTAAAAACATAGATGATTTACCATCGCACACGAAAGTTGACCACTCAAGCAACTTTTACAGGTCGTAATGTAAATCCTGATTCGTATGAGATGACAAACTCGAACTAAAACTTAAGCGAGTATTTCTCGTCCAATGCGGATCTTGACCGAGATTATAACTACTGTTGTCTTAGAAACTTCAACAGAAAACAGTTTGAATTACGCAAAATAACATATAATAGAGTGTGACCATATCTTTGCTACAAGTAGCGCATTCTGTGTGCCTTGAAAGAGTTCATCGTATCTACAGAAGAATAGACACTATACAGACGTTAAAGCATGTGTTTCATTGTTTCATTGTATGATCTCTCCCAAACTCCTTATTGATCTTGTCAGCATCAATATAACCCCATATTCCTACGTCACCTTTGACCTGCCTACGTATGATCTGAGTCTATTCAAGAATTCCCATGTTGTCCAATTTTCTTCGTAGCAAGGTGGCAAACACTCAGTTACGAACATATTGAGAGCCTTTGTTTTCCACAGCTGTAATCGTGACTTTATGACGGATCCAGTCAGTTCTCGAAATGTTCACAAGAAACTATTTCTAGCCTTAAGGGCGCCGTCTACCTGCGCGCGAGAGGGTCGAAAGCGACAGGGCAGTAAGGTCGACCTTCAAGCGTGCCTCAAATGCCACGTCGCCTCAACGAGCCAAGCGCTGAACTAGGGTGCAAGGTTCCCGCCGAACGGTTCTTACTATGGGACAGCAAGCGGTGACCATATAATTGGTGGAAAGTTTGCAACTAAGTTCAGTGCAAGTCGCAATCTGAGTTTCACATACATCCCGTTAGTACATTTTGAAGTACGGAAGTCTGAAAAGGCCGATTTTAGCCATGTTAATGGGCTTAGAAACAGTGTTTTTAATGAACGTGGTGTCTTAACAATGAGGTTCCGACCTAATCTGAAGTTTGTTTTCTTTTCGTACGTTGGCACAATAGTCGCACGTTGAATATTTTTGTAGAAAAAACCTGTTTGCCAATACGCTGCAACGCATTTGAAGCGTGGGGTAGGCGGCCGCCTAAGTCTCTTGAGCGTTGATAACATGTCAATGTAGAGGATGAGCGCTGCCTTGTTCAAACCTTGCAATTCACTTCTATGTTTGCAACCACTTCCTTAGGATACATGGTGGTGAATTCCCCGCAAGCTGATCAAGTTTGTCTACCGGAGAAGAATTTAAACATATTGTCACCAACAGAAAGATCTCATTTGAGGACACGTTCACCTTTATGGCATGATATAATGAGTACCAAACTGGACATGAATGTTCTGCGATGAAGTAACCAAAAACAATTGCTGATGCCCGGATAGATTGTGTTTGACTGCCTAATTTTAATCCAGCCAGTATACGTATAAAATTATTCCGGAAAATGATTAATGTTGACCGTTCGTGCAGTGCTTATTGAATGTAAGTGCTCTGCCAAGCGTTACTCCTTTTACCGAGAGAAGAACCTATGATAGGTCCAATATTTCGGTGCCCGAAACTAACTTGGATCGAAGGATTATGTCGGTCGACATTCGCTGGTTACATAACCAACAGTGGGCATATTGGTCAGAGAAATTAAGGGCCCCACAGCTGGCGCATTGCCTAATCGCCGCCAAACTAGGTAGTACTGGCTCGACTCCCGGCGGTGTCACACACATTTCTCGCATTGGGTTAATCGAAAAATCGCTGTTCTGGAAAATTTATATGTTGCAGCATTGTGCACTTTACTCTTTTATCTCGAGGTTATACACACATGCATGCATATTATAAACTTGTTCATTATAAACTGAGCAGTCAGCAGAACTTGTAATTAATTAAAAATACATTTTGTTAGGTCAATGTATGCTAACTTTTGAGTGTGTTGAAACGTTTACACTGGTTTTTGGTTACATGGAAGTTTTTATATTAAAAATATTAAAGGTAGCTACAAAACAACTGAAAGAAAACTTTATGCTGCGCACACTTTTTCGTGGACGGCCCAGAACATGACTAAGTGAGTAAGACCTGCGGTGGTTCGCCACTGCCTTCCTCAGGATGGGAGTGGACAACACAAAACACAGTCCTGAACACGGGTAGGTAAATGTAAATTTTCTTTCCCGTCCGGGAATCGAACCCGAGAACCTTGGCACGCCGGCGATAGCTCTGACAACTGAGCAAGGTGGTCGGGACGAACACATACACACATTTATATGTTTGTATATGTTTATATGTGTATATATTATGAATACACACATTTAAATTTTGCAGGGTATTCCAGTATCACCCGTCCTTCGCATTCCGTTGCTCCTCTACAGTATAGCTTCATTTCATGTCAAAGTTCGGGGCACGCACAGAAGTCTGCACTCGGTGTGTGAAACCCCACCTTCGTACAGTTAACGTACAAAGATTTATTGCAATATTTATTTTTAAAGTTACAATACCTTTCTTTGCAAAAATTGTTAGGAAATTTTTGTAGTCTACAAAATTCACGGGATTGTTGGAAATTACACAGTTACCATACAATTTATGATTCACGTTTTAAAATTTGCTGGAGTTAAATTAATATTCATGTAAATGACGTTTAATAAAATTAATATGCTGAATTATTGGACATCTTTAAAACACGTATGAAGTAGTGTTTTTATCTATTGATAAAATGCATGATTAACAATCTGACGATTGTTGTGTCCACAAATGTTTAAAATCAAAATAATGTAATGTTAAAATAAGTTTTTAGCGGCTATTTTTCATTAATGTCCATTTTAAAGGCCGAAATAATATAAATTGCTGAAATTTAATTTATTATTAAATTGCAAGTACAAATGAAAGTTCTTGTAAAGTTCTTGTAACGTTCTTGTAACTGATGCAAAGTAATTATATCATTTACAAGAACATCCTTTGTAAATTTATAAAGATTTGCTTTGGCAATTAGATTTCCAAGGATTTTCCATGCAAAAGTAAGTCACAAATTTCTAGAGTATACCCTCACCATACGATAGGCCCCATGTATATGTATACATACACATGTCATCGTTATGTTCACGAGCACTAGTCAATGGAAAAATTTGACTAAATAAGAATTCGAGAATTACAAGGATCAAGTTAAGTGAACTTGGATGGTTAAGTGTTGATGAGATAATAGTTTAATTTTGTGTTCTATATTTGTTGTTTTTAAGTGGATTTTAAAATTCAACTCTGTGTTACTATAAATAATCATAAAAGTGTAAGTATTTCGAAATAAACTGAAAATAATTTGTTTAAAATTGTTTCATTGTTATAAGACACCTAATTTCAGTACATATTATTCTATAATTTATCAACTCTAAATAGCTCGTCTGCGAATTTCGATGTTCACTTACTCAGGACTTCACGAACAATTTTGTGTACGAATCTCGTAACCTAAGACGTAATTGGTGTTCAAGCTTACAAGAGCCATGTTAGAAACCGCTAGGAGACTGCCATTTACGTTCACTGTAAAAAAAGTGAGTAAAATTACTCATCATATGTATGGTAATTTTCCCCAACCTTGAGAGGAATTTCTGATTCCCGAACATGTGTGGAAATTTTCGCAAGGTAGTGTATTCACCACACAAACCACTCGGAAGTTTCGCTCGTGCGTTATGTCAAATTGTCCTAGAGGGCTTGCGCAATTACGTAATGAAAAATTACATTACCAGTTGAGTAACGTTCCTTGACACAAGTTGAGTAATTTTCCCTCACTTGTAGAGGTAATTAGCTTCCATTACATGTAGAGTAAATTTACCAAATTTTTTTTACAGTGTTACTAAGCCGACCAGGTGACCAATTTTATGACCTAAAAATTTGTGGATTCAGGTAAAAAATTTACTGTGATAGAGTAGCATACTAATTCTGCAAGTAGTTATGCAGAGTCATCTATTTTACAATACTAAAGCTTTATTTTCCCGTATGTTAACTGAAATTTGTAATAACTACGACAAGGATTTGGTAGGCCTAACGAAAAAAATCATGTATCGCCATGTTATTTTTCTTGTATACAGTTGGCGTATAGTAAATATTTATTACTTCTAAATTTTCGAATATTTTAATACAATAACAAAATTAAATGTTAGTGTAGTATTTAAATAACATATAACTGCTAGGAAAGAGTATCTAATAAAATCATCAACTGCTGTAATAGTAAATAAATATATTACTTATTTTCAAAGGACGTTACGAAAACTAACCTGCTAGAGTTAACAAGACTTTCTGTGTCACATGTCCATGTTCACTAGATAACTACACATTGGTTACGTTGTTAACAAATAAATGCAAGCAAATGTCTACGTTCATTTCTTGGACGCAACCATACTTCCCTCAGGTTTTTTTGTAAACGTAACGAGATGTAATTTTATTCTACCTAGGGGTAAATAATTTCATTAAAGGCTTCGAAAAGAGATACTACAACAGCAACAAAAAGCATTGAAATTTTATGAAATATTTAGTTTCCGACCTTACCGCATACAGCGCTAATATTTGACGTTCGAAACTGTCCATCCTAAATTCAGACTTAAAATCCCCTAATTTGCCGGTTCGAACACTTCTAAAAATAGCTGTTCGCATTGCGCAGCAGACAGTTTTTATAGGGATTAAATCTCCAGCGTATGGCAGCTGATCAAATTCCACATGCAGTCATCCACGAAGCTGCACCTCAAAAGGTAATAATAAACAGCTGAATTCCTACTGCCACTCATATTCCCTTCTATTTTTATCAATTTTTTTGTCTCTCCTTCGTAAAAAAAATTCTCAAGCAAAGTTATGAGTATGAGCAGGGCGTTTTCACAGGGAGAAACGAAACGGGATTTTCAGAACGGAATCCAGACTCAAGAAATATAAAAAAAATCTACTCATATTTAGTAATGACTTAAAAACGATTTTCAATAACAATTTAGGTTAAAAAGAAATCTACAACATATATTACGTCAATTACATAACGACAGTAACATTTTAATGCATAACATCTGTCATGTACATTTGTGTCGGTTACGTAGTCAGTAACAAGCATTTACGAAAAAGTATATATTTACGAAAAGTAACCTGTTGGAGTGATAGCACAGGACCAACGTGTTTGATAAATATATGATAGCCAGTGATCTAACCTGTGCAGACAATGTGCTTGACTAACGTTTTGAATGTAAGCGAATTTCGTATGGCTAACATTTGTAGAAAGTAGTCATAACAACGTGAGTGGATCATGTAATTACTATATTGAAAATTCTTTTGTTTTCCCAAAAACATCTATCATAAGTCGAAATAACTTGCAATTTTACATTATATTTTGATGCTTACAATAAATTATTGAGAAAAAATAACCGCCATATCCACGCAATTTTACGTAACAAATCAGCTTTTTATTTTAAGAGAGTAATGAATATTTGGATATAATACCTACTGTATTCTGTCAAACAGAGCCACCCGTAGAGCTGCCTTAAATTTTGCAATATTGGTTACTTGGGAAATACGATGTAATATCCAGTACATATTTTCCATGAAGCTAGAGGAGAAGCAATGCAATTTGAAACACTTTCTGTAAACAGAGAAAAACAAATGTTAGATAAGGAAAACACTGAAAGTATAGCAGTACTTTGATTTACAACCAACCTTTCTGAAAATAGGTCGTAATGCATGTGAGCACGGCAATTTCAGTATCAGGTGACTACATTCAACATTTCCATAACGGGAAATAAAAACAGGCAGCTCAACTGTTTGGCAATCTACTCAAACTACTTTATTGTGAAGCATTATCGATCTTGCCGTGTTGAAAGCCAGCTGGCAAGGCAACACTGAGTAAAAAAAAATATCGTTCGAGTGTTTGGGCAGAAGCTTAACAAGGGGATTTTTATTTTGCCAATAAGAATAGCAGACAACTTAAAAATGTGCTTCCTGTCTGATAGGGCGGCATTTAATCCATAATAAATTCCTAAATACAATTTTAAGATAATTCCTCGAGGTTCGCTTTTTTTTATCGTTTGGAGGTAATAAATGGTAAGCTATACGAACGAGACTAAAGCACGCGTCAAAGACAACACGGTATTTATACTCAGAGAACCATACAGACAAAAATGTTTGGTATAGACAACTCTATATGTGTTTGTGTTTGGCTAAACAAGCGCGTAACAGTTGAAAGAACCAAATATTTTGTGGACTGGCTGATACTATTCCCTCAACAGGACGGTTTTTTTGTTAGATATTTGGTTTAAAAAAAAAAAAAATTGGGGAGTTGGCTGGAATTAAGACTTCAGTACGCTAAGGCCTTTCTTCCATCAAACAGTTTATCGTGTTCCATTATGTCCATAAAAGACACACAACAATTTTTGAACCGATATCTCATATCTTCACCAAGTAATGAATTTTTGTCTTGATCTGTGCTGACACCACTATGCTATAAATAGTTGCCGTATCGTCGTTACCTGTATTTATGGTAAATATTATTAATTTGTGTAATGCAAGTAGCTACTGCTTATTTGTAATAAGATAAAATCACACGAGAAAGACGTAAAATAAAACAAAAACTTATCTCTCCAAACATTACACTTGCAATTATCTCATAATGCAATTTTCTCACTGAGGCCTTTATTCCAGTCAACTCCACAATTGTTTACGTGTTCCATAGATTTTTTCAAACAACAATTTTCTTCGCTGAAATACGTGTTAGTTTTGCCATATATAAACGTTTAAGTGATGGATTTAGCAAACTGTTTTCTCAGTTCAAACTGACACGCAGTTTTTTTGTTGAAGTTTTGTTTAGTGCCTATTAATGAGACTTTATGAAGGAGTGATCGTCGCAATATTGAATATTTGTATTTTGTATTATAACGTTTCTTTTGGGGTAAATTTATGGGACTTTAATCTTACTGCCGAATATAATACATATTTGTACAATTTTCGACACCATAAATCTTTGTTTTACGTTACATTTGATACATATATAAATGCTGTCAGAAATTTTTTGTTACTATCTTAGCTGCAATTGTGTCTGTAACAGCAGTACGGCAAACAAAGTTTGATGATGACTAAAATTCTATCAATATTTATTCTAGTCTTCAATTAGGTTAAAATTTCAATAATTTACCCAGAATACATTTTATGACACAAAATACAAATTTCTTCCTCTGAAACGGCGAGCATATTTTATTTGTTTAAATTATACCGTCAATTTAAATAAAGGCTTTCCTGTTTCTGATTTACGGCTCAGGCTGATGTTTTCCAAGAAACAACAGTTAGTGACCCCTGATTTTCGCGAAAAGAATTTTGCACCAACTTGTATCAGTGCCTTACGTGCACACCTGCAGCTCTGCTTCAAGGTTATTGGCGGCGTGTTGTTGTGCAAAGACGTCTTTATTTTGACAACACCAATCAGAACAAGGTCATTCCGACATCACACGTTTGAGATTTTCGTGTAGAACACTAAGACGTGTGAGAGTTAAAACGTAAACTTGATGCAAAAATACTTATGTGTGCGTAAGACACTGAAATAAGTTACTTCATAATTCTTTTCCCTAAAATCAGGGGTCCCTAATAATAGTCTGACAAGAACCGTTTTAGTCAATTTGGCAGCCTCAAAGATGTATTTCTGATGGGCGTGTTTAATTTTACACACACACGCATATATATATATATATATATATATATATATATATATATATATATATATATATATATATATATGTATTATATACATAAACGTAGTTTTAAGTGTATTATCTTCTAATGAGAAAATACTACACAGGTACGCGATGGTGTCAGAAAAATTATTAGCACATTTTTGCAGCCGATCAGGAAAATTTGTGAGAAAAATTTCCAACGAGTATTGTTTAGTAATAAACGGAACTCATAATTTCACTACAATATAACTAAAATAAGAATTTACGCAAATGTGTTTTACAAGTAGTTCTAAGAGCTAATGTTGCGTATGCAACAAAATTAATGAAAGGAATTAAAATTGGTGGTTAGAGCTGAATGATTTAATGACAAATACTGACACTTCCAAACATCTACAGAACTTTAGACTCGCGGTTCAAGAATAATTTTGTTATCCTGCGGGAAGTCGTCTTCATGGTTTACGAATGTTAAGAAATACCTATTTTGTATGTTTCTCCTAAGAAGGCGATATGGTTTACTCCACTGACGTTCCTTGACTCATGAAAACTTTCAATATTGAATACAATGGAAACGATTGGCAAATCTTTATTGAGTCATCGATGTATCAGCTTTCCTTCTATGTAACGGAAGTAAGTAGGCTACTCCGAACTACATCAGTTTTGTAGGAAATATGTTAAGTACGTTTAAAAACTTGGGAAATAACATGATCATTAAACGTAATTTCTTATACCTATACCTGCAGGCCGAGCAGGATTCGTATTTTCAACCTGTCATCAGAACAACACTTCAATGGAAAGACGTTTCGTCAAAAAAGGCGAGCATTGTATGGTTTGTCGCCCGTCAAAGCATTTCAAACGAATGACGTGGCCGTCGGTTCACTGACGCGGTTATTTAAAGTATAATGGGCCGACAACGCGTGCATTTAAAATATATATACATCAGTAGAGTCAATTCCATATTCACAATTTCCAGTATTGAAATTTAATTTAAGCCTATTCGCACACAATGTAAACATGGCCTTGCAACCATAACCTACATCTCGACAATGCCGAACGCGAAATCCAAAATAAATTAACGATAAAGTCAATACACGCTGTATTGACTGTATTTTTAAGGCTAACAAAACGTTTTAACTAGTACACATTTTAGGTGCTTAGCGTCACTGTATCTGTATGCGTGTGTGTTAATATTATCGTGTTTATAGGCTGCAACCACGTGTAAAGAAAGTTATGGGCAGAATCATGCACCGGTATTTAAAAATAATATTCTTGACTTGCATCTGTGGTAGTAAACGCATAAGACATAACCGTTCTAGTCTAAAACGATCCTAAGAAACCAGTGTTACACAACAAAGTTCAATTTAAAATAATATTACAGTTTTTTTGCATATAACCTATGAGTGTTGTGCCTTACAGATATCGACAAAGAATATGAAAATGTTTGTAATTGAAGTACGTTCACTATGTGCGTAAACATTATCTTTGCTCGAAGGATACTGAAAACTATCTTAATTTGTATCGTTTAGGCCGCAGGAGGCTACAAAAATATATTTCCTCAACTCTAATGTATTTTTTTAATTGACTGGAGGACAGTAATTTTCGTATTTTGGTACGATATTTATTATAAATACCTTAACATAAACTTGTTTTGTCTCTGTAAGTCTTGCGTAGACTTCAAAGTAATGAGGTAGGCCTACATACTGAAATGTTAGTAACGCTGTTTAACTGAATCGACCATACTGTAGTTCACATTTCAAATATAAACCGCTAAATGAAAGTGCAAGAAGCGATGGAGAGTTGTAGATACGTCTATTGTAAAACGTTGTGAGGAGATCAATAAAATGTCTATGGTTTTGATTTGTTATGAACTAAAGACGGCAGCAATATTACCACTATAAAGACTGGCAATGGCTCACGAAATAAACACAACAGTAAACCCCACACGACAGCCAAAGAATATCGCCACTTGACCACAGTTATTGCAGTTACTGTATGTTCACACTTTACATTAATTAAGTATCTCCTAAATAATAATACAGGTTAAGCACAAACACTATTCCCACAGAAACATCCGCGAACTCCGACATCATGACAATCCAAAGAGACAACTAATACGATAAAAAAAACATATCTAGTCGCTTCTGATAGAATTAGTGATTCCCTAACGTTGCGCTTCAAATCGTCACTTATGGTACTATTTATTAATTCTGTGATCCTGCTTTCAACTATCAGCCAACAGAAAACCTCTGAAAACAGAAATATTAAACAACTATCGGAGTTCTCAGATGTTTGGTTACACTGAAGTTTAGTAGGACCTAATTTATAGTCTGTGAGGGTACTAATATGTTAGAGACGTCACTTTTAACACAGCGCAAAATATGTAATTGGTGTACAAACAAAGTACAGCATTTTTAAAAGTATAAGCGTTGGTTAAATCATTGTCTCAAATTTCACATGGTTTTGTTCACACGTCTGTGAACTCCGAGAGCTGGTGCAAAAGACCGGTTAAAAAGCTCGTTTATCTCGCTTCTTAACAAATGAGATATTCTCTAATGTTGAGCTTCGAGTCGTCATATTTTGCCATTCTAAATACATAATTTATATACAAACAAATGACAGTGTTTCAAGCACTAAAAGTGGCTCGAATCCACATGACATTGATTGCAGTACTGTACGCCCCTAGAGCTGGTACGATAACAACAATGTTGAAGCTCTTCTTTTTAGCTTCTGTTAGCATTATTTGTTCTGTGTCAGAGTCTCCAAAACATAACAATTTTCGTACCAACCTCTGTATATATTCGTCTGTGGAACCGTCGTCCGTAATTCAGATGTAAGAGCTATGACACGACGTTCCATGTTCGCATTTTTGTGCAGCTGTCATGCCGCTAGCATCGTTCGCGCGACACGTCGGAACTATTACGGTTTGCAATAAAAGAACCGTGTTCGACTTACTGGAATACTTTCTAGAGAATCTAGGAGCAACGAGTAAGTAATAAGGCGAAATATTTAATAAAGGCATAAAGGAAAAGTAACGATGACGGCAAGAATGTTAAAAGGTCAGCATGCTGGCCGACATCTGAGGATGATAAAAGTGGACAGTCCGCATAAGTATTGCACGAGCTCAAAACTGATAAATGAAGACTTGGAGAAAAAAATCAATTTTAAAGACCAGTGTGTTAAAATAACTCATCTAAGTATTGACTTAATTTATATTACCTGTAATTTATGCGTCATGTAATGATTGAGTTTATTTTAAAATTTATACAATGAGGTAAAATTTAATCGTTATGTAATAACATGAACTGATGTAATTTTTCTAACGAATAGCAAAATAATCTGCAAACAACAGCTCTTAGGATATTCTATTTGCTGACTTTATTGTAATACCTAGTTAATTCGTAATATTATGTGTTTCTTTATAACATTTTAAGAATTTTTGCAAAATAAAATTGACACGAGATAGAAAGAAACAGTATTGAATTTGAAATCGGAACCAAAAACCTATAGACAGAAGCTATCCGGAAACGAGAATAAGTTAGGAAGTTGACATGACATGCTACATTACCATTCGTACGCTTGGCAAGGACTGTTGTTGAATTAGTGATTGAAGTGAAACATTAGGTACACTCTTTAATAAAAGCGGCATGACAAAATTTGTTGTACAAAGGGATTATTTTAGTGGCGGTTTATGTTTGGTATATTATTTATTAATTGTCACGATATTTGGAGAAGATAACTAATCAATGTTAATATTTGTGTATTTTGTTGTTGCGGGCCACGACTATCGTGCGAGTTGTTTAATTTGAGGTGGCCAACGGCAGGGGAAAATAACCGCGGCGCGCGCTGTGCGGCTTGCATTTTCCTCTGGGTCAATCCGCAGCAGCCGGCTGAATTTAACGGACATTTATTAGTAATGATTAGTCGTTAGAGTCATTTAGGCATTTTGATGTAGATAGTTGTAAACATATTAGGCTTTCTTTATGTTTTATTTAATGAAGAACCTCCATCCATCAACGTACTTTGCCCGACTTGTAGCACTGACTTTCGAAATGGGACTTATTAAAAAACATTAAAATTATGTGTATGTACTTTGATAGTTAGACTTAATAGTGAATTATTCTTAGCTGAGTCATTTTAGGTAAATAAGTATAAGTTTACCACAGAATTTGCTAGTGTATTGATAGGACTACGAGCCATCGTTGGGGGACTGAGCAGAAAAATCGACAGTGTTAATAAAAATGTAGACAACATAGAGAAGGTGATAGAAAAAATCAGTGAGCTAGTGCATATACAAAAATAAAGTAAGTGGACAAGAACATTTAAAGTGTTTCTAAGATGGTGGACTTGAAACCTGATCATGTCCACTAATTAGTGGACTGAGAAATTGACAATGTTAATGAGAATGTAGACAAAAAAAATTGGAAATGTGAAAGGAGATCTGCAGAAAGAGATGAGTATATTAAGTACAGAATTGGAGGAATTTCATGCAGCGGCAGACAGGTGGTCAACCGTCAACATGAGAGGTTGGCAACACGACGAAGCCAGAGTCGAGACACGAGGCTAGCGACGAGAAGTACTCTACAACATTCATGTCGGGGACAGGAGTGTTACCGCACATGAATGTAACTGGGTTTGTTATATCTGGGGTTACAAAAGAGATTACAATCATATCTGGCCATCTGATGGCCAAATTACGTGGTATGATTATCAGTAACAATATTAGATTGTCACTACCTGGAATACCTGGACAGAAGAGCAGCATGCCAACTACCAAGCAGCAGTGTTGAGAGGTCCTGCTCTCAGTATACTCCAATCTCTGCCTGAACAACATTGCCTACAGTATCTTATATTAGTTTCGGTTTTGATGCTGCTCTTCGAGAGCCGCTATTTGCGATATTCTCACCAAGCTAAACTTCTATGTTGCAGCCAGTGACATGGGGAGTCACTTACGGAACTTTGGCAGGACATTGTGAGGCTAGCCCATCTGTCACTCGAGGCGTGTCCACAGGAGGCCGTAGAAGTGATTTCCATTGGCTTCTTCGTTGAGTCAACAGCTGACTTGAAGGTGCAACAATCAGTACGCATGACTGCACCTTGTGCTATACTTTACACAGTGTCGCCAGAAATGTCACCAACTTAATTAATGCCAAATATACAACTACACAACCAAGAACTTTACTGACTCGTATAAATATCATTAATGCTCATAAAATGACATACATTATATTAACGAAAAATCTTGGGATAACATAATCACGTGAAAGCTAATACAAAACTTTCAGTGTTTTAAATATAATTGGTTTTCTGTTCAGTTTTTTCACCACTGCCCAGTTTTCTAGGTGCAAAAGACAGACAAGGAAAATACATTCAATAATTTTAGGTATTGAAGATACAAGAATTCTCTGACATAAGCTAAAATCATTTAAACTTTACAATGTCGCCCACTGGCTGAATTAACTCTAAAAACTACCCAAATGCAAATGTGGTTGCTACACTTTTATATTTATCACAAAATCATAGCGAGCCAAAAATATAATACATTCGTAATAAATAGAAATAGAGAAAATATGGCTTCAAAAGTCCAATATTTAAAGGAAATCTCTAAAATCCAACGACAACCAACAATCGAGATGAAATGTCAGCATTGGTCTGACTAAATTATGATATCCTCACTCTAGTTTGACAATATTTGCCATCCGCAATATAAAATTCACAAAAACAATAAGCAGAACTGAAGAGAGACGTTTATATAAATTCTCAGTTACACTTTTATACTTGCAACATTCTAACTGATAAGGTTCCGAAAACTACCCCGAAAATCCTGCTAACTTTTACCTCCAAGAGTATAATTCTGAAACATAACAGAGACCTGGAATGCTGATGCAATCTCCATGAAGCCATGTGAGCCAATGTGAGCACCAAAAGGAGAAGACTGGTATTACACCATGTGGGTGGAAAGTGTCACAGTTGAATGTGAAATGTGCTCACGGTTCCTGCATTTATGTATTATACGCTTGTTGTATTGTAGCAGTGCGCGGTACCAAGTTTTGAATATTTGCACTGAAGTACACTGCCGTAAGTTGTTTGGCATGTCATTCCAGAAATTGCTAGCCTGGTAGCTATAGGACTTCTTGAAGGTGGTGCTACGATGTTTTGGTATCTGAAGATTTTTTTGCCTTGTATTGTAGTTTTGTTTAGATATATTTCGTGAAGTTCTAACTATCTTAAGAATTGCCTGCAATCGTAACTGCACGCATAGTCCGTGCAACCTGTTGAGCTGAACCACAGGCAAGTTGTGCTGGACGCACAGCCGGTGAAGTGGAAATCAATGGCGGGTGCTGACAGTTACCGGAAGCGGAAAGGGAAGAGCGGAGTGGCGAGTGGTGTTGGCCTCGGCTCTCTTCGAGCGGCCAGGGAGGTTTCCGCAGAACTGGGGCATGCATGCGCGTCGACACGCGAACCATTCAATTACAGGGGTGGCTTCCAGCCATGCACCCCTCTCCTTCCCTTGAACCCCATCCCCCAACCCCCTAGACATGCCCCGTCCTATCTCATGAGTTGCGCCGTAGTTTTATTGCTTCGTTCTTCTTCTGGTAGAGGAATAAACTTCTGTGCGATTCTTCGAGAAGCCTCGTGCAGCTCGTTCAGTGATACCACAGTTCCTCGTTAAAACTGTTGAAAAAATACGCTATTTAGACTTTGTACCAATTACCAAATTGCATTTTATTATTTTTCGCAATTTTTAAATTCTGTGGATAAATGTGTTGAATCGACTATTACGTGGCATATTCTATTTACCTTCTGCTAGAGTACAGGCATGTAAATTTAAGCTGATAACGTATATTAAGGCTACAATCAGTCAGGCAAATTATGAACATTAAAAAATTGCTTCACTGCCAACTCGAAATGCCTGTATTTTAGCACAAGTTTAAATAATTTGCAATAAAGTCGCAGACGTAAAATTTTTCTTCTCAGAATTTCAAAAAAGCGGAAAACAAAATTATCTTGCATGAAGAGGGAAGTCAAGCCTTAAACCACCGCCACTTTTGATTCATTTAAATATGTAATTTTTTTTTGTTTCCGTTTGGTTTTTAAAGAATTGTCCGAGATAGGGCATAGAACAAGACTTAACTGACAATTTTAATATGTGAAATCTTTTCATTAGTTTATCTTGTAAGGTTGCAGAAATGAAAATTTTAAATTTTATCCCAGCTAACAATCAAGGCATATTAATTAAACAGATTTATTTATGCTACATCTGTATGTCTGAAATTCAAACTCTGACACCCTGCCTTCGCCAAATTTACGCAATTAATTAAAAAACAATAGTTGTTACAAAATGTATACTGCTAAAAAAGGGCAATGGCTACTTCTCAACAAGAAATTATATAGCATTCGTCTACCTATAGCGAGAACATTTTTCAAACAGCCTTGTGTGATAAAAAATATTGAATATCAAGGTTTTTGTCTGGCCTCTATTTATACCAATGGGACATCGGCAGTCTTAGGATTGAAATTTTAAACAATACGTGTGCGGACTTGTAAGGAATTATTTTCATCGCAGTTTCCGTAAGAAATTACAATGTTCTCTACGTTGTAAAAAAAACTGTCAACAAATTAATGGAAGGTTTCAGGCGTACACAGCACGATGCACTTACCATTCTTCAGTTTGTAAATAGAGCATTGTTACTACACAAATCTAGTAACATCACTACGCATTTGACTGTTTCCACACACACACATACACACACACACACACACACACACATATATATATATATATATATATATATATATATATATATATATATATTCTATCACTGACTTACGGGAAACAATTATACTAAACTTACTCTCTTATCACTTCTATGTGTCGGTGTGGCGAATTTTCAAAAAATTTTTAACTGAGTATGTGTTTCCTCACAACAAAAAGGCCGATGTACGAGTTGATGCAGGACGACACGATAATTAGATGTAAGAAATTTGTATTATCCTTAAACCATTAACCTCGCGCAAATATCCTCTCTACTAACTCAAAAATAATTTGTAAATATCGCGCAGAACTCCCTTCACTCTGGATAAATAAGACTCATCACAAAAAGGGCACTGTTCATTATATAAGCACAGACAATACTGTTCCTTTATTTTAATGTGTGTCATTATAAGAGACCTGAAAATATGTACATGGTTTTGAGTACAAATTATAATACTAGCACCTCTGCATTTACACTACTTTATCTGCAATCGCATTGAATGAATAATATGTACGAAATCTTCTGTGGCAAGTTGTTTTGTAGTAAACAAAAAATAAATTTTTAGTGACCATAATATGTAGTTGTGGCAGCAAAATGTTTTTGTAGTGACCACAAAATAAATTTTCTAGTGTGAATACCAACCAAATATGTTGTAGCCGCAAGCAATAGTTTATTTCCATATTCACGACTTGTTTGCATCTACACTGAGCCAATGAGAGGGACGCAGCAAATTGCATGTCCACAGGCAGGCCACAACTTTGTCGATAGTGCAGGTATGCGTCAGTACAAAGTAGAGTTAAAAGTTTACTAGATAAATAAGGACCCGGAAATTTCCGGAATTCATTTGAAAAGACATTTGATTTCGAAATCCTGTACAATCTAATTACTTTCGCGATTGTGTCACTGTTTCTGAAACTGTGAACCAATAGCAATCCTCCATGAAAACACTCACCTAATCTCGCGCATTCTTTTCAGTATGGATACCGTATTTACGCGAATGTACTTCTGCACCAAATTGTTTCACTGTCTTGTGTGCACTTTTGTACCGCAGTTTCATGGTCAGTAATTAATAGGGACCACTCATTTTCGCGAAAAGAATATTGCAACAACTTGTTTCAGTGTCTTACGTACACATCTACATCTCTGCTTCATGCTTAGTGATTGCATGTTTTAACTCTCACACGTCTTAGTGTTCTACCCGCAAATCACAGATATGTAGTGTCGTAATAACCTTGTTCTGATTGGTGTTGTCAAATTAAAGACGTCTCTGCTCAACAACACGCCGCCAATAACCTTGAAGCAGAGCTGCAGGTGTGCACATAAGGAGCTGAAACAAGTTGTTACAAAATTGAATGGTGTTATGCAGAAGCCATCCAAACCACAAACGTAAAAACAGACAAAACGCTAGCTCCTAAATAATTATAAACTTACAGTAAAACTTCAGTAGCTAAGCAACCAAAGTCAAGCAGAGGTACGGCATTTTCAAATAAAAATATATTAGTTAACAAAATAACAAAATTGTTCTATGATCTACTTTGTCAAATATGGGATGGTCTCTTTATGCATAACACCATTCAATTCTTTTCGCGAAAATCACATATCCTTTGTAATTAACTATCGGTGGCTTGGGAATCTATCGCCAAATTACAGACGTGAGGTGTCGCAGTAACCTCATTCTTATTGGCTAGGGCCACGATTTTGTCGCGAAAAGATTTCTGTTTCACTTACTTGCACATCGACAGTTCTGTTTCATGGTTTTTGACAGTGTGCCTTTTTTCAGGCATGTCTCTCATTTGATTGCACCAAAAAGAATAAGGAAATCGTAACATCCCACGTCTGTGATTTTCCAGTAAAACCACAAAAAAGTGACGACTAAAATCCGATCACTGACCATTAAGAAGAGGTACAGAAGTGCACATAGGCCACAGAAACAAATTGGTGCAAAAAATATTTTCGCCATTAAATCATGACTCTAGTATTGGCACCTTGCAATGAGAGTCTTCTGTGCACCAAACACGCTGGCAATAAATAGACGCACGCAAAATACGTATTTTATTTGGTGGTTAGATACATACTGTCCTGTATGTATCCGAGTACAGCCTGTAAGTTCATTGGGTACAAGTCTTTTGGTGATCAGTAGGGCCCGGTAGTTTTCGCGAAAAGATTTATGTAGCACTTTGTTTCAGTACTTTACGTGCGCACCTGCATCTCTGCTTTGTGGTCAGTGATTGTGTGTCGTAATACACACACAGTGTCTGCAGGTTAAACCCGCAAATCACAGACGTGATGTGTCGCAGTTATCCGTGTACTGATTGGCACAGTCAAATGAATAACAACTCTGCACAAAAACACTCTGCAAATTTACCATGAAGTTGAGGTGCAGGTGTACACGCAAGACACTGAAACAAAGTGGGGCAAAAATCTTTTAGCGAAAACTACCGGGCCCTAGTGATCAGCAGTTACTTGTGTACACACCGTTTATAGGTTCTAGGTCATTCTACTGTCGGTTTTTTTATCTATTGGTTAGAATGTATACTCTACGGTAGGCCACGACATTGTCGGCCAATGAGAGATGTCGAGCAAATATATAACAGCTTGCAGTCTAGTCGGCTGTCAGAAATTAACGCCAGTTTTGCACATCTCTAGCAACAACCATGCATGAAGCAAAAATGGAGATGTGCATGAAAGGCACTGAAACTAGTTGGTTCAAAAAGGTTTTTGCGAAAATCATGTGCCCGTACTTTTCAGATGTACAACAGGTCATTCTCTGAAGTAGCAGCCAATGAAAACAAATTGCTAAAGATAGTGTGTACACTGGACTGTGAAGTCCAGCCGGCTAGTCGTTGAACCCGCGAAATTTTCGTGTCTCTGCCGATAAAGAAAGATAGCGAAAACAAAACTAAGCAAGATACAACAGAAAACTGATGATTATCGAATATAACACATCGTTTTTACTGTAACAGAATTTATTGTTGATAAAACGAAGGAGAAGTTCCAAGTAGTTCTCCATCGCTACCTAAAATTCCAAGTGTACCACTGCTGTTCCATCACACTGCCAGATCAAAGAAAGGAAATAACTAGAACTATTCGTTTGTCACGAAAATATATTTGTACCATTTGGTTCCTGTTCCTTACGAGCAATAGAGTGAAGTGTCGCAGCGGAAACACGTTGGACACGCATTCGGAAGGGCCCGGATCGATTCGATTCCCGGGGTCATCCTGATTTCGGTTTTCCATGGTTTCCCGAAATCGCTCCAGGTGAATGCTGGGATGGTTCCTTAGCGAAAGCTATGACCGACTCTTCCAACAGCTCATATCATTGTACCAAGTTGTATTTCTCCGTCTCTTACGACCTCGCTGTCGACGAGTCGTAAAGCCAACTATTACTTTATGTGCACATCGGTAGCTCAGCTTCAGTGTTATTGGCGGAATGTCTATGTTCAGACACGTACCTCATTTCATTGCACCAGTCAGAATAAGGTAATTGTGAAATCATATGTCTGTGAATCGCCAGTAAAATTGAAAGACAAGTGGGATTTAAAACATTGAACAATTGACTACGAAGCATAGCTGCAGTTGTACACAAGACATTGAAACCTAATTGTGCCATATTTTTTTCGCCATAAAATCGTAGCTATAGCGATATGAAGTGGTTGCAACTCCTTCCGAAATTGCTAGCAGGCTAATCAGTTTATCAACAAGAGTAAATGCAATATTAAAGGTGTGTTGAATGAGTGAGATATTTTGGTCAGCGTTCAACATATAGGTATTTTAGAGCTGGTGAGGGGTGACATGATGAGTATGGAACAGTGCCGGAATGATAAGGGGAAAACAGGGGATCACCGAGAAAAACCAACGACCATCGGGCTTCGTCCGGCACGATTCCCGCATGTGAAAATCCAGGGACTGACCCCGTTGAGAATCGAAACAAGATCGCCGTGATGGAAGGTGAATGATCTGACAATTCAACCACCATGGCCCCAAAAGTAAAAATTAATTTACTGCTGGTGCATAACAAGTTTTCTCTTGTGTATTGTTGAGTTAGGTTTTTATTAATTTCTATCATTGGATACGCCGTTATTCCCCATCCTTACGAACCTATGTTTTTCGCGAAAAGAATTTTGCACCACTTTGTTTCGGTGCCTTACGTGCACATCTGCAGTTCTGCTCCGTCGTCAGTGATTGGATATTTTAACTCTCTCAAGCCTTGGGACTCTTATCAACAAATCGTAGACATGTGGTGTTGCAGGAACGTTACTGTAACTGGCTCATGATAGCCACAGAATAACCATGAAACAGAACTGCAGATGTGTACGCAAGGCGCTGAAACCAACAGGGGCAAAATTCTTTTCGTGAAAAACAGGGGTCCCTATGTATCCTGTGAAGCCCTGGACGGTGTTATGCGTCAGTAGACTATGCGAAATTTGCTAGTTACGTATAAAATATTTTTCCGCTATGAAATTATTTCACAATTTATCCTGTGGTTGTACATATTAACACTTTAGGACTAGAAGACGTTTTGGAAGATTGCTTCAACTCAAAAATTATAAACATTTTTACTAATAACTAAAATTTTGCGCATTGTCTATTGATCCATAACAACATCCAACTAAAGAACGTTACATTGTGCAAGTTTAGAATGTATTGATTCACAGTTGAAGCGTGATAATGGAAGAGTGATACATACATGTATGTTCTTGTTCTAGGTTTGCTTGGAGCGTGGTTGGCGGGAGTACAGCGATGTTGGCTCAATGAAGGACAAATGGAACTTATGGTGGAGGACAAGTGGTTTTCCTGTCAACCATTATAAACTACTCAAATCTTGGCAGGTACAGACATACACACATTTTAATGACAATCTTTTTTAAGCATAATTACGTGACATAACGGTTTAAAATGTTACGTTTATTTTTAGGCTGCACGGGACAGGACATTTCTGCAAAAGAATTTGCATCACTCTGTTTCAGTGACTTACGTACACACCTGCAGTTCTGCTTCGTGGTCAGTGATTGGATGTTTTAAGTGCCAGCTTCTTGGAATTCTAACTGCAAATCACAGACGTGTGGTGTCGCAGTTAACAATCTTCGGATTGGCACAGGCAAATGTAAGATGGCTCTGGGTAAATGCACTCGGTCAGTAACCGTGAAGTAGAACCGCAGATAAGCACGTAATTAATTGAAACAATTTGGTACAGAAATTATTTCGCGAAAACTTCTGGTCCGTTAATGTACCCAGAAAACCCTCGGTATTTATCTACCAAGATGAAAACCAAAAACCATCATAATCTTATATAGGGAAAATGTGCCATCAATTGACCGGCTAAACGTTTTATGTTACAACGTAACAAACGATAAACCACAATGGTTGAAAAAAAATGTTACACATATATATCGGTGTATTCCACTGGCTGACGTGGTTAAAACATTATAAAATAAAATAATTTTTAAAATATTTTTTTTAATATATGTACAAATGGTCCGTAAATTGATATAGGGTTCCATGAATGAACCAAGTATATTCCATGAATTGACCACGCTAAATATCTACCGTGATTACAAGAGATGTGCCAATACTTGGTTAACTACACAATTCAAACAATTAACACGTATTATCTCCTGAACATAAGGTACAAAATACGAAAAATTTAGGAAATTTCTTAAACATATCTATAGTTTTTAACATTTTAGAATCGCAAGAATAGCCTATTATCAGTAGCATGGTTCACTTTAAGTTATGTATTAATAACACCAAATTAAAAACAAACCCTTTAAATATATGTAAATAATATATTAATGACAAGTGTTGCAAAATAACTTTTTTTTCCTTTTTTCACCCCAACACACACGACTTGAAAGCACTTTTTGCATGACATACTCTTTACCATATCTTCCTCACTCGCAAATATCATACAAAACCAAGATCTTGTAACTGTACGAAGTCCCTTTCGTGTTTTGCAGGTCGGTTGTTCACCAGTTTTTTTAGCACTACGATTTTCGGTAGGGCTATGCAATGCTTCTATAATACAGATTTGTAGGGAGACGAAGTAAGTTCAGCTGCTGTTTGTGTCCCCGTTTTCTTCATGTTTGCAAATAGAGCGGCAGCTGCTTTTTTAAGTGGAGATGTTTGTTTTACTGACACGAAAGTAGACGATTATGTAGGTCTTAGGCTAGGTGTAGAAATTCAGACTTCACTGCATGTAGCTATAGCTATTCAATACGCAACACACTATTTCATGTATATTCACGTTTTACAAATAGCGGGATAGTATAACCTGCTTTTCCATTACTTTCGAATGCAAATTGCTAGCTGTTAAAATTAAATAAATCTCTACTTAGATTTTGTTTTGTTGTTTTATATTTTAAAATGACATGTTGACGCTCTCAATCTCTTAAGAGTTAGTTTGATGGCATTTTTGAAATCATAGGGATACAGTTTGAAGTGTGTCTTCTTTTCGTAGATGAACGCACTGAAAATGTTTTTAATAGTTATACAAGGAAATATCATTTAGGCGCCACGCTACAGCACAGTTCACTATAACTCTTGAGATCACGACACATACACTTAATTTATTTGCAAATTTGACTTAATTTTTTACGGGTTATCATCTACAGTAATCGATGATGTGGTGATTACTGTTTGCACGAGAACTATAGTAAAACGTTAGTTCAGAAATGTTTTTATCACATTTTAAATTTCTTTCGTTATCCTTAAATGTTTGTAAAGTCAGGGTAATTTAATTCCTGCTGATACAGATATATATTTAAATTAAGCACGGTAGAGAAATTATTTATAATTTTAATAGCCTTAAATATACATAAAATGACTGCAAGTGCATTGCCACTTTGTGATGCTACGGATGGACCATCGGTCCATTCATTTCACTGAAAGATGGTCCAGCCATAGCACTAACGCCATGTTACCTTGAACGTGAGAGGTACATAGCAAACACCACATATAGGTTGAGCACTAAAAATTTTACATTTGAAAATTATCACTAGCCGTTACTGCACATGATTCAACATTAACTACAGTTCCATTACTGCTTGTACGGTTGGCAGCGGAATTAGGAAACGTAGTTCCGTGTATTTTCTTATTTAAATACAACAATACTGAGCCAAAATCAACCAAAATCGACGTAACAGAATTTTATGTATTTTTTTAAAAAAATTTTTGTCAATCTATATAGGTTTCTACCGACTGCAGAATTTAGCTTACACTCGCAAACATCAAGTGACGTGTCCAGAGAGTTCAGTCATTTCCCGTCGTTAGCCGTTACGGGCGGGAAGACACGAATTGCCTGAAAATAGAACTTTCACGAGGTTTTTTTTTTGAGTGCTCAATTTATCCCGAATCGCCTATACAAACATTGTAATTACGGTAACTTGTTACACAGAAAACAAGCTTTCATATGCCGTGTCAGTTATAAATATTTTTCCTCGGTACTGATGTGTACAAGCCTCGAATGATAGTGTAACATTAACAATAAACATAATCAAAACTTAGCAGACGGCGTCGTGAACGCATCCTTCTTCGCACATGTCCGAAACTTCTGCAGCAGGTAGTGCCTCTGCAGCGTGTGGTTTACCGAGTACAACGAGAATGCGTTGTGCGCACAGTTTCTGAAACATTACAGTGGTACAACGGTGACGCTAGTCCATCGATGGCACCTTTCCCATACATTTCGTGTCTTTGTGAATGCAATATAATAAAGCGAATGTTATTATGTTAAGTGTTAAAACAATAAACAATTTCGACACGTGTAGAGATCCGGAAATTTTGCGGGTTAAACAGAGGACATGTTAGACTGGATGTAGTTTTTTGGTCAAATGCCATTGCAATGCACTACAGTAAAACACTTCCTAAAATGTTTAGGAAGTTGTTATCGCAGACGCAGTATGGGACAGTTACCATACTTCCGTCTTGTAAATATGCAAATTTTTACACTTGTTACAATACAAGTCTGGTAACTTTAGTATGCATTTGACAGTTTTATAATTGGGTTTAGGAGTGTTACCACGGATGTCTGGGAGACTATTCTACCATACCTACTTTCTTATCACTCCTACACGCACGACTGGTAAAGTCACAAACGATTTTTTAGAGTGATGTATTTCAAAGAAAACCACAGATAATAGGAAATCATAAATAATCAGTGTATATCAACAGTTGTAAGGGTCATGAAATTTTCGCTAAAAGAATTTGGCACAGTTTGTCGTAATAGTTTGGATGTTTTAGCTCTCACGTGTCTTGAGGTTCTATCCGAACAACACAGAAGTGTGGTGTTGCGGTAATCTGATTCTGTTTGGCGCAGTCTGATGAGAGAAATTATAGTCCCTTCACAATGACACTGCCAATATCCACGAAGCAGAACTGCATATGTGCACGTAAGGCACTCAAACAAATTTAAACAAAATTCTTTTCGCGAAAAATCCGTGGCTCTAACGATAGCTTATATCGATTAAAAACTACCAGCGTTATACGCAAATAAAACCAGGACAACCAATTACCCTACTCCATTAATGACATTTTGTGTTGTGTATGTATCAGGTTGACTATAGCACACTCTGCCTATTTATGTTGTCCTATTCTCTGTATAGTGGTAGATGCCTGCAACGCAATGGAGTATTGAAAAAAAACTACATACAGTTATGCACTCCCATCGTACAACTCTTTCAAATGTTGTAAATTTAAAAACAAATTTAATTTAATTTTTTTTTTTTTTTGGAAAATCTTTATCAACATAAAGCTTGTCTTATGAAAGCTACAACAAACCTTGTCAAAATAATTGCACTGAACGTTTTAAATAGTGACACAATTTTTTGCTAACGTTACTTTTACCTTTGAAGAAACACATTCTTTGCGGCAAACGAGCTGTGCAGTATCATAGTGCATATCCAAACAAAATTTGTGTTTTTGTAAGTATTATTTTTAGATTGTAGTGCCAGAAATCAGGGACGTATTTAATGGGATGAAGTAGTAGTAGTGGCACGTCCCCCCTCCCCCCAGTGTATTTTACACAACCAAAATATGACCCTAATTCAAACCAACAAATGATAAAATGATCAAATTTCAGAAAATATTATACCGATATTAAAGGTTCTAGGCAGAACGAGAACTGAATCTGTAGACTTTTTACATTTTGTGGTCATTCACATTCGGAAATTGTAAAGATGACAGCACTTTAGTGAGACGTCGATTACAGATATTGTTCCCCTCGCCATCTTTTCTTCTTCTTCTTGTGGATTGTCTACAGCTGGCACCGACTCTCCTCCCCGTCCCCCCAGTCGTCGGCTTTTTCCACCGAGCAAGGTTGTGCAACGGTAACACGTTGAACTCTCATTCTGTAGGACACGGGTTCGACCTCCGCCTCCGGCTATCCTGATTTCGGTTTTCCATGGTTGCCCGAAATCACTCCAGGCGAATGCTGGTTCCTTAACAAAGACCATGGCCGACTCCATCCCTAGACCTCGCCGTGGACGAGACGTAAAGTCCACTTAACTTACATTGGCTTTATTCAACGGTCATATTTCTCGCTTTCTTTTCCTACATCGATACCCTACATTCCAAATGCCAGAATGACAAGTCCCTTTTCATTTCTGTTGTCTAATTCCATTAAAACCATCAAAAGATCGACATATAGGCTACTTCCGGATGTTTTAGCTGTCTAACTTTCTCTATTGATGATACTCATCGCGCAAACCCCAATCTGCAGTACGAGATTTTGTTATCAAAGTCCGCTACCCTGGAATATTGGCTCCCCCAGACCTAAGAGTTCTTCCTACCCTAACTTTTCTCTGAGACCTAAGCACGCTCCTGACAGCGAGAACGGAGCGTTAGACTTGTACATCACAAACAGTTTCGCTTGTATTTGGATTGTAATTGTATTTCTCGTATCACAATTTATATATATATATATATATATATATATATATATATATATATATATATATATATATATATATATATATATATATATATATAGACTATATGTTTGTATGCAAATACGTATTGATATATGTATGTATGTATGTATGTATGTATATATGTATGCACGCAAATATCCATATATGTATGCATGTATGCATGTATGTATGCATGAATGTATGCATGTATATATGCATGTATGTACGTTTGTATGTATGCACGTATGTATGCATGTATGTATGCATGTATGCATGTATATATGCATGCATGTATTCATGTATGTGTGCATGTATGAATGCATGTATGTATGCATGTATTTATGTACGTATATATGTATGTATGCATACATGTAAGCATGTATGTATGCATGTATGTATGCATGTATACATGTACGTATGTATGTACGTATGCATGTATGTATGCATGCATGTATGTATGTGTGTATGTATCTATGCGTGTATGTATGCATGCATGTATTTATATACGTGTATATGTAAACATTCATATGTGCATGTATGTATGTATATATATTTTATGTATGTATGCATTTGTGTATGCACGTATGTACGTATGTTTGTATGTATATTTGTATGTATGTATATTTGTATGTATGTATGTATGCGTGTATGTATGCATGCGTGTATGCATGTATGTATTTATATACGTATATATGTATATATGCACATATGCATGTATATATGTAAGTTTTAAGTATGTATGCATTTATGTATGCACGTATGTATATGCATGTAGGTATGTATGTAAGCGATAGATAAACTCTGACACCGTTTGACCTATCACCATGAAACTTGGCACATCTATGTATTATTGCACGGATAAAGTTTTTGTGCTATACATTTCACTCTAACTCGCCAACTCGCAACTAGATAGCGCTACAACACATCAACTTCTATGCCATTCACCCGTTCGCCAAGAAAATTGGTGAACATAGATTTTGAACACGGGGAATATTTTAGCGATATCCACGTTGATATAACTCGCCAAAACACTGAAAGAAAAATTTTGTAGGAAATCTTCCCTACAAAATAATTTTTTGGTGATCACAGTGAATACCCTAAATATATTTTGTAGCTGTCACAAATTATTTTTTTTCGTGTAAATGGCGCTGCAGTGCATCAACTTGTGTACTGTTCCACATATCGCCATAAGAAATCGTTATATATAAAAATTATTAATGTTTGCTTGTTCGTATTCTATGCGTTCCAATACCATTACTCCGATTGAAATGAAACTTTGGTGAAATGCTGTGCGTTCATTCGCGATAGTTTTCGCAAAAAGTCCAGGGGGTGGGGATCATAATGGGGTAGATGAGTAGAACTGAGTACCCATAAAATGTAATGGGCATTTAAATGTAGGTTGGGACAGCTAGTATAATAAGTAATAATTTCAGTCATACAACGTTTGTGTCAGTTGATGTATGAACACAGGACCTTAGTTGCAGTTGGCGCAGTAGCTATACTGTACTCGCCTCCCGACAAGGCGATTTTCAGCGGGTTCGAACCCCGAGTTACGTGTTGGACGTTGTTACTGGTTGTCGGGTTTTCTCGGGGTGCTTCTTCGTATCCCATCCCGTCACTTCTCAATTGTAGGGCTTAATTTCATGTCAACCTACGGAGCATTCTGATGTCTATAGTCGCCCAATGAGAATTCTGCACTCGGGTTGTAATACGCCGCCCTCGGGTACTTTCATAGTACGATATTTTATTTAAGAACGTTCTGCGCAAAAAAATTCTTACTTTTATAATTGTACAAAGTACTGTCCACTAATAAATGTTACATTAATATAAATTTTCTACAAACAAATTTTTTTCCGATGCCATAGTTTTTGTACAAGCGCATGTCAAATTACCGATATGACTATTTTTACTACTTACTTAAAGTAAAAACTATTCAATCGTTACAAATAAAATAATTTTGAGTGAAAGTAATTGCATTAAGCTACAGAATGACACCATTGTTATTTTATGTAAAAATAAACTTAAAAAATAGTTCAGCCGCTCAAAGATATGCAGATATTTAGGTGAATACAATATTTTTATAATACAAATAATTTTACGTATCATTACAAATGCACCATTTTGTAGATTTATACATTTACTTACATTCAAACTTATTTCGTTCGCACGGATTTAATATATTTTACTTTAGGTATGTAGCGAAATTAGTCATACCGCTACTTTGACGTGTACTTGTCAGTGGCGGCTCGAGGGCTGTTGGCTGGTAGGGCACATGATGTCACAGACTAAATAGTACAACAGACGCGAAATGACGTGGCGGCTCGTTTGGTATTGGCGAACTTGGCCGGTAATTGGCTGCCCGAAGTCGTTGATACCAGCCCCGTGTATGTTTGGATCCTGCATGTTACTGCATGTTTCCTATTGGCCTGGCTGCCGGCTAGCAGAGCAGCTGCCTCACGCTGATTAGCTGTAGGTGTTTCCGCCATGTTGCTGGCCAGGGAATCCATTTTGCTGGCGTGTGTGACTGAGTTCACCTTCCTGCTGGCTGTTTGACTTCTGTATTCTTAAATATTCTGTGATGATGCCGAGAACTGTGCACTCTTGTGAACGCGCCGTTGTATACCAATGTTCATGAAATACGTACTGGCTACTTATTGTGTTGGGACCAGTCAGTAATAAGCTTCACTTACATACCAGCTTTTCAATGGCTGTAGCGTCAACTAGCGCACAACCCTGTACAGTTCTTCGCAACTAGCGCACTTCCTGGCAACAACCTACGAGCCGCCACTGACGCTTATACGAAATCTGTGGAACCGAAAAGTACTTTATTTGTGGAAAATTATTATTAGTGTAACGTGTTAAAGTTGGGCAGTGCTTGGTGTAGCCATATAATTACGACTGTTAGGTGTAGAGCGACCTTAAGGGCTTGGGCCCGAGTTTCTCGGCTTACGAGATGATTATTTTTTAAAATCCATACGAGAGTCGATATCGTAAAATTGCTTCGTAACTTTTTTGCAAATTAATTTTACTATGCAATGTAATTTTTCGAGACAAACTGTATGATGAGTAGGGCCCGGTAGTTTTCGCGAAAAGATTTTTGCACCACTTTGTTTCAGTGCCTTACGTGCGCACCTGCGTCTCTGCTTTGTGGTCAGTGATTAGATACCGTAACAGCCAGCGTTTGAAGGTTAAACCCGCAAATCAGAAACATGATGTGTGGCAGTTTTCCGTGTACTGATTGGCACAGTCAAATGAATAACGACTCTGCACTAAAACGCTCTGTCAATAGCAATGAAGTTGAGCTGCAGGTGTGCACGTAAGACACTGAAACAAAGTGGGGCAAAAATCTTTTCGCGAAAACTACCGGGCCCTAATGATGAGTATAGCTAATTTATCAATTAAAAGGACATTTCGTTAATTAACTAATTAGCAACTATTCTGCAGTCTTCTGAATTGACAAAATTAGAGTATGAAGTGTAAATCAGTCATAACAAAGTTACTTAGCGATTTTGCGATATCGGCTTCCATTTATGTTTTAAAAAATAATTGACATTTGAATGCGAAGAAACTCGGGCCCATGTCCTTTTTTATGAAATTTATAGAGGTGACGATTAGAGACACTCGAATATTGCGGAAAATGTAAACTGTTTGCATGGATCCAACGTGCTGTGTATAACACCGAAGGTTTTGTATCTATTTTGGCTATCGTTTATTTTGAAGTAATGTTTCTCTCTTCGATATGCCCATGTTATAACAGTACTGCTTCAACACAGAACGCGTGTGATATGCCCCAAACCTTTTCACGTTTGTCACAAACTGCATCCTCCAATAATGTTAGAATAAAGCAACTCCAGTTTATAAGAGACTATATGTTGACTTTAAGCACTATCTAGATTTACCTCTGTCTCTGATGATGATCTATAGTTGATAAACTTGACTGTTTGCTTGGTTTCAACGTACGTTCAGCTTATAAAACGGTTTCTGGCTTTTGCTTTTAGGTGGCGATGTTACCCTATTTGACTAAGCCAGTGAGAATCCCGCTAATGTAATATTTGATGCCTCATATTGGTCTGCAGACAGCGACGTTGCTTCAGACGTGTATCGCCCAATCATAAGGGAAGAAAATTTCGCGAATTCAATAACCTGCATGCTAGAATGAACTATCGTATGCATACTCAAGCCCTGACTATTTTTCAACTAGCTGCTACTCAGTGTAACAGTAGACAACGAACGAATAGACGTGGCTTGAGTATGCATAGTACAATGAATTCTAGCCTGCAGGTAATTGAATTCGTGAAATTTTCTTGTCCCTTCAAATCATACATGCTTAGGGCCCGGTAGTTTTGCGCGAAAAGATTTTTGCCCCACTTTGTTTCAGTGTCTTACGTGTGCACCTGCAGCTCAACTTCATGATTATTGGCAGATTGTTTTTGTGTAGAGTTATTATTCATTTGACTGTGCCAATCAGTACATGGATAACTATGACACAACACGCCTGTGATTTGCGGGTTTAACCTCCAGACTTTGTATGTTAAGGCATCCAATCACTGAACACAAAGCAGAGGTGCAGGTGCGCACGTAAGGCACTGAAACAAAGTGCTGCAAAAATCTTTTCGCGAAAACTACCAGGCCCTATACATGCTGCAAGAAACTGCAGCGTTTTCAAATATGTGTTGCGAATAATTTCTGCGTTCAGCTATAACTACTTTTGAACTGACAGATTTAAATATTTAAATCAAGTTATCTACATAATTTAGCATACTGTAATTATGAAGCATTTGTTGATTAAAATTTTATATTTAGTGGCCTGCATTACGTAACGCACAAAACGTATACTTATTTAAAACTTACAAAATTACTCGATCAGCCTTCAAAATAGTTTAGAACAATAGCAAAATATATTTATAGTGTTTAAAACTAGCCTTTTAAAAATGATCGTGTTTGAAACAAAACATGACTTTATTCGAATATCACGGATATAAATGTCCAAAAAACGTAACCACGTAAAACATTAGGCATATTCATAACTGTAAATATGTATATCCTACACGAATGAGTTTATACGAGTTTTCGATATCTTTTGTGTAATGGAACGACGAAATAATAGATCGTGTGTGTAAAGTGGCGACTTCAACTGGTTTCAGAGAACATTGCGTATGTATAGAAATGAAAATGAATTTAAATTTATATTTACCGTGATCAATTATTCTCAGCATTAAAGAGAATTTATATTGACGATGATTAAAACTTTTTCCCTTCATTTCATATGTGTATGTATCCTTCTGTCACTTACACTCCTCATTAATTTTGGCTGGTTGGAGTGTACGACTTAAAACTTCCAGGCAGCTAGCAATTTATAATTTCTAACTGGTTTAGAACATTACCAAACTCGTGTTTCCTATGACGTCACGTTCGTCGTGTAAGCTTACGTTCAGATTCTATTGTTTCTGCATAGTGACATGTCGAATTAAAAGTTTTGGTGTATTTGAATTTACTGATAGTAGATTCTATCTCATGTTCATAAATAAGTCACTGGAATATATGCCATGAGTTGCTTAATGAAACAACTAATATCAATAATTAAATTTGTTTTCGAACTTTAAACAAAAGTGCTATCGGTTAACATTATTTTTATAAAATGTTAACTGTGAAATAACTTGTTCATAAGTAGGGGATCCCAATTAGTGGTGATACATTTTCCGCGGCAATTCGTTTCAGCGCCTCATGTGCACAGCTGCAGCTCTGCTTCATGGTCAGTGATTGCCTGTATTTAAATGTATCATGTCTTAACGCTTTACTTCAAAGCACGGACGTGTGGTATCACAGTAACGCCATTCTGATTGGTGCGGTCAAATGAGAAACGTCTTTCCAAAAAGACACGTTGTCAATAACATAGAAGCAGAATTGCAGTCGTGTATGTGAGGTATTGAAACAAACTGTTGCAGAAATGTGTTAATCAAAAATTGGGTTCCCTATTCATGAATAATATTACAGATAACATACATTCCTTGATAACATTTTTAATTTCTGGGGTCGATCATGTTGTAGACGAAACAGTAACACTTTTTTATTTGCTGGAGTTATATCATGCTACAGACTAAACAGTAACACATACGTCAATAACGTGGCTGTTATTTAGATATAGGCAAACTTCGCTGCCTATTGGCTGCCCGAGCCTTGTGATAACAGCTTCGTGTATTTTTGGCTCCTGCATGTAACAGTAGGTTTCCTATTAGCCTAAAAATTTGGCCGCTTTACGTTGATTGGCAGTAGGCGTATCCGCCACGTTGCTGGCCTGCGAAGCCAATTTTATGGGGTGAGTTTCGTCGTACAAATAGCTATTTCACTTCTGTATTCGTTAAGTCTTAACGCGAGATACTTTTTACAACAGGTTAGTTCGGAAAACAATAAATTGTTTACTATTACTTGTCACAATACTAATATTTTTGTAGGGGAAATCCCATCGAAATTAAGGCCTTTTTTGTTTAATATTTAATAAACATATACCTTTATTTTGTCAAGCAGTTTCCAAAGTTTTATAGAAGGCCACGGTGGTCGAGGGGTCAGACTTCTCGACTCCCACCAAAACGGTCCCCGGAGATCCGCATGTGGGAATCGTGCCGGACGATGCCGTTGGTCTGCGGGTTTTCTCGGCGATCTCCCGTTTACCTCGCCGTCTCATTCCGATGCTGCTCCATACTCACCTCATGTCACCCTTCACAAGCGCTGAAGACCTCGATGTTAAGCGCTGACCAATATCTCTTACTCACTCATCCACTCCAAAGATGTACAGGTACAACTAAAAAAAATGTTGATTTTTAGTTGCATTAATTACTGTAAAAAGCGTGTTTCATGTTTGCAAGTGGAACTATAGCCACCCAACAATAAAGCAATCCTTCGAGGTTGAATGTTTAAAAAGTACCCAAACCTTACAAATAGCTAATTCTGACGTATAGCTGCATTAGACAAATCGACTGTGCGACACATGCTTTCATCATTTCACCATTAAGTTACTCGGTAGTTGTAACTCGCTTTATCTTTACTGCCAACCCCTGCTCTGAAATGCCCTGTTCCCTCGCGGACATCGTTTAACAGAGAACCCTGACGCGGCACGCAACAGCTGACGTCAATTCCGCGATGGAAATATAGCGTGGCTTCCGCGGTCGAAATGTGATATTTCCGTATTTCCCCAAACATATATTTTTCCTTCTGAAAACTTACTGAATAAACTTGTCGCCACGATCTGAAACTAAAAACTTAACCACTTATTGAATTGGATACTTTATTTTCTATGGATCAGTGCCAGTCAAAGAAAGTAGATGCAAAACAATTTTAATTAAAACAATCTATCAAAATTTTCGTAGAAATATATGTCTTAATGTCATACTTTTATTCCTTGGGAGTCATTGATATTTTCTCTCAATGATGATGTTTTCTTACCACGATATTTTAATCATTACAATATCAAATTTTACAGAACAGCTTAACACATGTGCCATAATAGTTCAACACCAGTTAAATTAATCACATCAGGTTCACTTTTTTTATCCGCCTGTGCAATTAAAAATTTTAACCAGTAAGGTCCAGATTCGTACGCACGTCAAAAATTATACCGCCTTTATGTACTGTACGGCTTACATAATTTTCATTGTAGTATTTTTCTCTGTAAAACTTTAAGCGGTGACCGTGTAATCTTACTTAATCTAAGTATGTCGTAGAGTCTAACGAATGCTTAAGTGACTCGGTTTTACGAATCAGGTTGGCATAGTTAAAGATGCAGTAGTCTTAAGCACAACCATTTCTAGCAACATTTGAAGAGTACGTACATACTGGTTATAACCAGTGTCACAATTTTGGGGCGAAAATAATGTTGCACCATTTGGTTCAAATGCGTTATGTGTAGAACCATGATTTTATGGCGAAAAGATTGTTGCGTAAATTTGTTTCAGTGTCTTATGTGCACAACTGCACCTCCGATTCATGGTCAGTGATTGGATGTTTTAAATCTCACTTTTCTTGGGTTTCTACTGGCAAATCTTGTTCTGATTGGTGCAGTCAAATTAGAGATGTGCCAAAAAAAAGCTGCCGAAAACAACGAAACAGGGTTGCTGATTTACTCATAAGGCATTGAAGCAAAATGTTGCACAAATATTTTCGTAACAAAATCGTGACTCTAGTTATAACAGAGGGGCTATACATAGGACGCCGCTTACGGCGCACTTCAAATACGCTGGAAATTGGTCGTAAATACGTTTTTTACGAACATTTAAAACAGGTATCCATTGTGCCGATGTACGAAAAGAAAAAACACTTCGGATTGTCGGAATGTCATTGTAAATACACAGTTCTCCTTAAAAACACTGCTTCTAAACCCTCCAACTCGGCTAAAAAACCGCATTTTCAGACCGCCATTCTTCTAAATGTACTAACAGTCTGTACGCGAAACTCAAATAGAGTCGTACACTACAGACTTTCCACCAGTAAAATTATATGCTCACCGCTTAATGTCCCATAGTTAGGGACCCTTTTTATTCGCGAAAAGAATTTTGTCTCACTTTGTTTTGGTGCCATACGTGCACATTTGCAATTCTGCTTCGTGGTCAGTGATTAGATATTTTAACTCTCACGAGCCTTGGTATTCTACCGGCAAATCACAAACATGTGGTGTTGCAGGAACGTTATTGTAATTGGCTCAGTCAAATGATAGCCATAGACACGCTGCCAATAACCATGACGCAGAACTGCAGATGTGTACGTAAGGCGCTGAAACAAACTGAGGCAAAATTCTTTTCGCGAAAAACAAGAGTCCCTACTTATTTGACACCTCCTGGAGAGAGCTGAGTGAATAGCAAAGAAGCAACTAAATGCAAACCCAATCATGGGGTATAACTGTGTCAATCACTGTATCTAAGTGCAACCAATGAACACTGCTGCTGTCAGCTTGAACATGCAGATATCCTTGGAAACTAACATACAGGTCAGTGAAGCCTCAAATTTGTACAGTCTCTACCAGTATTTTTTTTTTTTTGATAAGCTGAACGTACGTCGAAAACCAGCAAAGAGTCAAGTTCTCCCGCGATAAACCATCATCTCTAACTATAGGGAGCATTTTGTTTGAACTCTTCATAAAAATTACGAGTTACAGTATTTAGAAAGACATTTTATTTAACTCTGCAGTGAATGCATTAAAATAAAAAAGAACAAAAGACACGTAAGTAAACGTGGTCGAGTGGCCAACCTCTTCAGCGTAGTCGAATGCGCACCGTCAATTTGGTGCTCGAGGTACTGGGGTCGATTCCCAGGTCAAACTCGGTGTAATTTTGGTTCGCTGGTCTTTGATAGTAGCCTTATTACAATACGAAAACCTTGGACAAAAAAGTGATTAAATTAATAATATCCTTATTGATCATTTGTTTATATTTAAAAACAATATTGTATCGTTTGTGGTTACCAAGGACAGGGCAAGGTTCGAATCCTTGTGCCGTTCACAATATTTTTTCTCAAAATAATACACGTAAAATTTATTTGCTTAGCAATTATATATTAAATAAGTTCATTTTAATGGTCACATCAAAAGTTTAACTTCAGATTTCAGTTACCGTTATAGCAAGAACAAAATACAAAGCTTTACCTTGTATTGATACAAACATGTACCTCATAATGTTTGCAAGAAGAGCTTTTGTAGTTTGTAGCAGCTGTGGTTCAAGGGATTTACCTTGTAAAAGTACAAAAAATTACTATTATAGGTCTAATAATATATGCAGCCCATGCTTAAAGTAAACAACTTAAACGCTATTACAAGTTTACATTTAAAAAAATTATTAAAGCATCAAGAAATCAAGAAATTGGTACTGTAAAGGGATTTGTAGATCTATTGGTTGCATTTGTTTTTGTTCTGATTTATTTTAATAGACTAGCATTATTTTTCTTTCTATCACAGTGATTGATTAGATAAATTCATATTTGAAACAAAATAAAACGTTCTTTTCATTTTCAGTTTACGAACCACATACCAAGAGGTTCGCTAATATGCAGAAAAGACAACTTAGCAAGGTACCTGAAGTGCATGCGCAAAGTCTACGGGGCCATTTATGATTTTAGGTAAGTACATTAACCAGGAATGCAAAATGTATACAGCTTTAGAATTGTGATAATATAAAATTGATGATTTTTGAAAATTATTTACCTAAAAAATGCAAGGAAATGAAAGAGTGACACAAAATATTTTGTTTCTGGCATTTTAACTTATAAATAAATGCAGGAATTATAAAAACGTATGCTACAATACTTTTTTTTAGTGATATTAATTTCTAAGCCTGAACGAGAGCAGATATCAAAAATCTGTCTGGCAGTTTTGTTCAAATTCGTCTTCTTTACGTTGGCTGATTTTCTCAAGGTAGTAAATACTACGGTTTTACCTAATCATGTAATTAATGAAATTCTGCTTAATTGACTTTTTAGCCGAAACCGTATTTTTTTTCTTTGAAAAAATAGATAACCTGGCTAAAACCATTAAAAAACTGCCTTATATAAATAAAAAAATATTTAGAAATCTCTGCAAAACTTGGTAACAAGGCCTTAAATATTAATTAACATTTTAAACATTGTTTAGTCAAACAGACCTAATCGAAACAGGTGTGAAACCGGCCATGCACACACCAGTTACTTCTGATAGTGGTAAAACTATCGAGTTCATTTTCTAGAACAAAATATGGAATCGAGATAAAAAAAAATACCCTGGTAGTGAAAGGTAGCATGTGTGGGAATGTTACAAGTGTAAACCAGCCTAGATATTTCATCGCACTCTCCGCGGAACTGATAGGGGTCTTGCATGCAGAGGACTGTGTTGGCTGACTCGATGTCCCAAGTTTCACATACATACAGGGTGCACAGAAACAAATGAGTAATAAGAACACTATACGTACTGGAATAAATTGAAGAGAAAATGTTAGATATAAAATGTTCTACGATAAAATATGACTTGCACAATAGCTTTGCACTGTCCCCTCTTGCACTCCATACAAATATCTTACTGCTACTGTTCCGGCCTGCATATTATGTATGCACGTTAAAATCTCGCACAGTCCAAACATGATACTATGTATACTTCACATAACATACGTAAAATAATACCTGAACGTCCAGTGCAAGAAGCAGCTGCGGTAGTTGATCCGGGTTCGATTCCCGGCGGGGTCGGTCCCCGGATTTTCGCATGTGGGAATCGTGTCGGGCGATGCCGCTGGTCGGCGGCTTTCCTCGGGGATCTCCCGTTTCCCCCGTCCTTTCATTCCGGTGCTGTTCCATACTCATATCGCACGCCAGTGTTAAAGATCTCGATGTTGAACGCTGACCAAAAATATCTCACGCACTCACTTGAGTGCAAGAGGGGACTATCTACATGCTGTGTTGCCACATTGTGCACGAAAATTGTCGTCGTGCAACATTTATTCACTAACATTTTCGTATCCAATTTATCTAAAGATTCGACTGGAGTGCTTGTCATGCGTTTTTCCTAGACATCCTGTATTTCTATAATCTGACATGTAACTACGGTTATGATAACAGTGAAATTCTATCGCATTCAGCCACCACATATATCCTAGGAAGAAATTATCTCCCCGCACAGTGATGACGGATGACTTTTGGAGAGGGTAGGCTTGTACATATAACAGAGCTGCAGCTTGTCAAAGCTCACTTACTATGAACATTAACATTTACACAGTATTAAGAGGAATATGTACGCAGAGTGTAGATGGCGTTGTAGCGTGCCGCGTTTCTACTTTTCCACGCAAAACGGCTAAACGTATTCCCAATTTGTTTATCTAAGAAAAAACACACAGTTAAACTACTTTTATATCGTTTTAAAAATGCAGCACGCTTTTTAAAACAATTATTTTGGAACCCGTGAAACAAAAAAAAAAAATTATCGTATTAAATAAATAAAAATAGATTATTTTTCGACTAGTACAGTTACAAAAATATCACCTAGAGTCGTAAAACACAAAACTAGAATCATGCAATGGACACTGCCATTAATTAAGGCCACGAACTTTTCGCGAAAAGAATTTTGCCCCACTTTGTTTCAGAGTCTTATGTGTACATCTGCAGCTCTACTTCATAGAAAGTGGTTGGATGAATAACTGTCACATTTCTTGGAATTATACTCTCAATTCCTCAATTCACAGACATGTTGTGTTGAAGAAACCTTACTCTGATTGGCGCAGTCAAATGAGAGACGTCGCTTCACGAAGACATGCTGCAAATAACTATATCTCTAAACGTTCGTGGCCCTACTAATAATTTTATGGTAATAAAATTGTAGGGTCGAAGTTTTTAAGTACCATAGAAAAGAAACTGTTAAACCAAAGCACTACACGCCAGTTTGACGTGCCGCTAAAAGGAGCGAGGGGATTACCGTTCTCTGTCTCCGCGCATCAAACGCGGAAAATTACATCCCTGACATAAGCTGCGTTCAATGGTAACGCAGTGAACGTCTATCCTCTCCAGCCAACACAGCGATTCTGGGAATAAGTAAGTTCCCCGCCCAGTGATGAGGGATTATTTTATTATTTAGGAGAGGGAAGGCTCGTTCGTTTTAGGAGCTGAAGCTTGTCAAGGCTGACTTACAGTGGACATTAACGTGTACACAGTATTAAGAGAAATTGCTAGCAAAAACCTTTCTGTGTATCTCCGTAAATAATTAGTCTGAAATGCGGTCTTTTTCCACTAATTATAAAAAGCTATTATCCATAGACACCACTCTTGCTTATGTAAGGTTAATTTTACTACAGATTAGAAAGAAAATGTTTTGTCATGGGAGAGTTTGGCACAGAGAAAATATCTGGTGCTAGTTTCGCTGCTATAGCTAAGGGAGCAGAAAATACAAAACTGTAGTAAAATTAAATTTAAATAGGCTTATAAATTATAGAAGTTAATAAACTGAATTTTACAGTGAAAATAAACTAATTTCACGTTTTAAATTGTCAACTTTATGTAATTTAAAATTCAGGAAAAATCTGTGATTGGTCAGTTTGCACCCATACTAAAAACGTAGTTAACAGATGTACACTCAATTTTAATGATAATTCTACATTTGATCCTTTTAAGAATAGAAAATTTGTATTCTATGACTTCAAATAAGGTTGATTTGTTGTGTAACATTTCTGTCTGTTTTCTTTTTAAATGTTTTGCTACATGATGTCCTGTCAGTGTGTTGTACCTGACAAGTCCATTGTTTTTGTATGTTGGTAGATATTTGTATGTCCTTTGTTAATTGTGTATCAAGTGGTTCTGTATTTGTATCAGTTTTATATTTAGTGTCATCCTGTTATTGGTCGCAAGACTGTTGGAAGGCAATTTAAACTTAATAAATAAAAGAATAAAAAATATAATTATTAAGAGAGGAAATGTTGCAGCTTTTTGAAGATAAATTATTTCTGCATTAGAAACTACAATAATTACGTACGAAAAAAATTTCAGGTGCATTTAAAAACGCTGTAGTATAATTTAAAATATTAACATTTTGTTGAATTTATTATTTTTTCTCGTAACTGTATTTATTTAGAATATTAACAACCACATTTTTACCTCTTCCTGTATTACTCCTAAACTTATTACTATTGTAACAAACACTCGGAATTCGTGTTCGTATTTACGATAGTCTTATAAAATAACCATGTTTATGTTAAATTAATGTTCGTTATAGACTAGGCCTACCTATTTGTGAGAAAAGACATGTATGTATGTATATAAAAGTTTTGGTTACGTTTTATACATAGCTTCGTTTACTATTAAAACGTATTGAATGGCATTATCGATTAATTGCAAACATTTCAGCCGAAATGTGTTGCACGTGTGTCACTGCGCCATGTAGATGATTTTTAAATTAACACGTCTGAATAAGGACTGGGTTTTTTCTCCGCACTTTCCTACGATCACGTTATAATATCATGGTTGGACAGTAAATCATGAAAATTCTACATTGCAGCAATGCAGTAGTCGTATGTTAACGATTTTGCCTAACAATTAAAGAACTTCTACAAATAACGAATGGAATCTTAAGAGGGCATGGTACATAATTCAACGCTAAAAACATTAATCTATAACTGTAGGTTTCTCGAAGCCAATTTGCGAAAATTAAACAATAACAATCCTAGACAATAGTTTTAGCCAACGTTTTAAACAAAATTGTTTATAGTATTACGAACTTCTGAGGCACAGTCTCTGACGCTGGAACCTCGTGCATTCAACTGCGGCGCAAGAGATCACGCGTAACGAATTAGTAATTATGGATTGATATTTACTCATAAAGTTGGCAAATACCGTTATCTAGGATTGTCATTGAGTATTTTATCCATACTGGCTTCGAAAAAAGCGTATAAATAAGTTGATGTTTTCATCATTTATCTATCACTCACTCTTAACATGTCTAACATATTTAACTAAGATAGAGAGAGAAATATAAATAAATATTGAATTGAATTTAGTCGCAAGGTAAAATAACAAATATCCTAAACATTATTTTTATCTTAGCAGTGGTTACTATAGTTTAATCCACGTAAATCATTACTGCCCACTGTATTTATTAAACACTTTATTCACGTGGCAGAATTGATTCATAAATTGTTGTCTATCCTCTGCACCGTAATGCAACTTGACAACACATCTGTACTGATTCATAAAAATTACAACAAATTAAATTACACAACCTGTTATATGTGGTAGGTAGGGCATGTATAGACACATTTGGTTCGTTCCTACATTTCATGTCACAGTGCAGACGAAAATGTGTCGCGTAGCGCCTGTCTATAGGCAACCGATTGTGACTCTTAGCTGAGCATTTGGCAGTTCTTGTAGGCGTTAGGGGGCAATCTATCTGTACGACCGAACGGCATGCAGATCTTCGGCCGTTACGTGTTAATTTTTTTTAAGTGCTTAACGTACGTAAGAGAATTCTACTTACGAACAACATTCCAGGAACGTTACACGTGTGTGTATACCAATTTCAGCCACTGGAATTAAGTTTGTTTATAAGTTCTTAGAAATTGCGGAAATGTGTTGTTTTTTCGGTCCTTCATAGGTATGAATATTTAAAAAGGTGTACGTGTGTACAGTACACATTTATCTTTAAGATTACGTCACAAAATCACAGGACTATCACTGAATATTTCATAGAGACGAGTTTTCAGCGTGAAGACTGCATGGCAGTTCCGTGACTTGCGCCTAGAGGCTAAGATGAGGCGGGATGTGTGTGCTATGTCGTCCTTAGCACTTCCGCACATTTAGATCTCTAAAACTTAAATATGTACACGCAGACGGCCAACTTAAAATAACAATGAACATGTTGTAACGGACGCCTTGGCCTTTTCTAAGGAACCATCCCGGAGTTTGACTGGAAAGATTTTGGGAAACAATGAAAATCCGAAATCACAATGTCCTGACCTGAATTTCGAACCCACGTCCACACGTTTGTGAATCCAACTCGTTAGCGTTGAACTACACCTTGTGGTACTCGTCCCAGTGACGTGCATAAGCACGTGATAAAATCCAGGCCACAGTTTATCGTACAATAAATACACGTTGCTACTGTTTTATAACCAACATTGTTTACTTTTAAAAATTTCTGTGTCCATATATTAATAAAATATACACAAAACAAGATATTGACCAAAGGGTTTTCTCAGATAGAAGACGGATATTACCCTTTACAAAAGGGAAAACGTGATAAATAACAGTTACATTATAAAGAGTTATTTGTGCCTTAGCAATTTATTGGTTTGAGGCACAGAATTGGGAAAGGCGATATGTCCACTCAAATACGTGCGTTAATCACGGCTTCCCTTCTCAGCGCAGAGTACTTTAGTCAGCTATCTGCTCTTCCTTGGCATTCCAGCAAGTAGTACATAACACCTAGTCACGAATATTTTTATCTTTATATAATAGGTTTATACATAAAATTTAAAAAATCATAGCTGTAATGTTTTAGTGTGTCCCATCACGCAGTGTTTGCTTATCGAAATGGCACAGCATGTATACATATACATATATATATATTTATTTATTTATATATATACAGAATAATGTTAATCTGGTTAGTTTCCCTTGTTTGTTGCTGGTCTCGATAGGTTTCGTGGGATGACACAGTGTTACAGTAATGTAGGTCCACTTCCAAACATTAATACTTCTAGAATCATTTAAATAAGATTGTTAATGTATGAGCTACCAAGAAGCAAGGGTATCATTGTACAGTGGCGATAGTGTTTGTCGTCGCTCGCCTCATATGTGTGTGTGTTGCAGCCCCGTGGTGTACAACCTACCCCTGGAGTACACCAAGCTGGTGGCCGAGTACATACGTCAGAGCCAAGGACACCACGCGGCTGTGTGGATTTGTAAGCCCGTCAGCCAGAGTCAAGGCAGGGGAATATTTCTCTTCCGCGTGAGTATAGCAAGCACTTCACTCTAAAAAAAATAACAAATAAGTAAAATAAAAAATAATAAAAATTATTCTACCTATACCCAGTTGCCGAAAAAGGTCAATTATAACTACGAAGATTATTCTAGAAAACAATTCATTCTATTTTTAGAGCCACGATTTTATTGCGAAAAGACTTCCGTATCACTTCGTTTCAGTCTCGTATGTGAACACCTGCAGCTCTGCTTCATGGTCTGTGATTATATGTTTTAACTCTCACTTGTCTTGGGGTTCTACTGGCAAATCACAGACGTGTGATGTCGCAATTGCCTTATTCTTATTGGTGCAATCAGATGAGAGACATGCCTGAACAAAGATACGCTGCCAATAACAATTAATCAGAGCTGTCGATGTCCATGTAAGACACTGAAACAAAGTGATGCAAAATATTCTTTCCGCGACAAAATCGTAGCTCTACCTATATGTTCGTAAAATTACGAGGTGTACATTTGTATTTGTACTTGCGATAAGGAAAATAAGAAACACAATTATTTTACTCTATTAACGGCACTGAACTTATTTATCAAAAGATTTTTACACAAATAATTTGTGATGTAATTATATTTAGAAATAATCTTTGCGAATAAACCATGATTCGAAAGTGCATCCTTACATTTAGATACCGCCTTGAATTACGCACTATTTGATCTTTTTTTATTTGTATATATAGACTACTGTTCAATTACATAACTATCTAAATGTCAAAGGACGCAATTAATCTGTATCTTCCTTACTTCCAGAGAAAAAAATTTATTACTGAGTATGTGATTTGCGTTTGACTACATAATTTCCGACAAACGTATTAATTTAGTAGAATGCAAATTTCTCCTAAGTTTTTTTACAAACGAAGTCCTTGTAAATTTACAAACAAATGCTTTGGAAAAGCAAGGAAAATATTTAAACATTTACTTAACTTTATAAAACTTCGAATAAATGCCTTGTAATTTTTACAAAAACGGTTTACAGTATTCTGTGAGTTACATACTTACACTAACGAGGTATCGAGGTATACACAATCAAACGAAAAAAATTAAGAAGTAAGAACTAGACCTAAGAAAGATACCTACTCCAGTGTCCTAGTTCGTAAAAGAAAAGGAATTTATGTGTTAAATTTATTTCGTGGGCCTAGTATTTGTCGACCACTTGTGACTCTTGTGTTCACATCGGTGAAGGACTTACATGTGTTTTATGATATCCTGAAGTTTTTTTGAAAATATGTATTTTAACTTTCAACCTTCGTCGAAAACACCAACTTATAAATTTTTACCCGTATTTTTTTTCAAGTATCAACATTCTCCTCTTCTCAATGCAGAAAATAGATTTCTCCTTAAACCAATATGAAAGGCGACTGAACCCCGTAGAACATAATTCAACATGTAAATCACTACCCGTGCTTGCGCTAGGGCTTCGAGATAGGCAGCGCACTTAAGGTGTAAGCAGTAGACTCGCCAAAATTCAACGTACATAATTCCAAAGTTACTGCTCAAGGTAAGGTAAGTAGGTTTTGATTCTCGTCGACAACGAAGAAATTTGAGTTGATCGCACTCAGCTTGATTCAATCACAGGAACTGGTAAAAGATGGAGTCGTTGACTTTCTAAGTAACCGTCTCATCATTCGCCTGGAGAGGTCTCAGGAAACCATAATACTTGGCAATAAAACTGAGTGGTCACAAAATATTCAGTAGCCAGACGATCTATAACTAGAGACTGGAAAAATTCGCGGGTTCCCTAGCCTGTAGGCGAGCCTCCAAGAAAATATGTGTATTAAAGTAGACAGCAGCTGTCATTGGCTACTCTCTGACACAGGCATACAACATGGTTGAGTCTGCATTTAGTTGATTCTTTATTATTGGTTCAGCGCTATCCAGGATGTGTCAAATAAGTAAAGGACCAATAGCGAAAACCACCCAAACTTAGAGATGTTTAAAATCTAATACGTACCTAAAAGAAAACGCGAATTTATAAGGTCGCTATCTATAATGGCCATAGATAGAGGCACCTTATTACGTACTTATTATTAAAAGGAGTTCGCTCAGATGGTTGCTAAATTGCGGGTTTATTAAGGGGGTTTCTAAGGGTTAAATAACTGAGACAGTTACGGGTAAACGGGCGTTTAATCTATTAATCTGAATACCTTACTGAAGCCGGGCTGATGAGTTAGATTGCATCGATGGACGAGCACGTCTCCGCAGGGACTCGACCCCCGAGTCCCGGAGAGCCTGACTGCTGGTGATTTAAGTGTTGGCGGGCGATAGACCCGGTTTACTTCGTAACAAGACATTATATTAGGGTTCTTGTCCTCATTATTTAGTCACTACTGAGAAGGGGGGGGGGGGGTGAATTATAGTCTTCCTTGGTTTCCCAACGTTGGTCTAATTGAAGTCCAAAACTTTTTCGTTGTCCAGTCTGCTAGGCGATGTCATAGCAATCTGATGTTCGCGAAAAGATTTTCCGCCAACTTGTTTCAACGAATTTTGTGCACATGTGTAACTTAATTTCGTTGTCATTTGCAAAATGGCTTTGAGGGGAGATCACTTTAATTTGACTGTGTTAATCAGGAAAAGGTTACTGAGACTCCACATGACTGTGATTGGCGGGTAGAAACCCAAGACACTGAGAGTTAAAAACATCCAATCACTGACCATGCAGCACAGCTACATATGTGCAGAAGAGCATTTGAACAAGCTGGTGCAAAAATCTTTTCACGAAATCCGTATGCCCCTTGTCCATTGATCTATGGTGCGTAGGACTGTACTGTTATGAGAATCTGCAGCAATACCTGGCAACAACCCATCAGCAGCCCCTGCTGACACAAGTTGAATTTTCAGATTACGAACCATAATAATATTTTCATATTGAAACCACTTACAAATATCTTATTAAAGAGCTTTAATGCTTTACAAACGCCTTCGAATCTAGCTACAGATTTCTAGAGACGGGCGAAATTCGTGGTATTTTCTGTCGGCAGAGTAGAGTGCAAGCTGTCGTATGCTCGTTCCAAGTCTCCAATTGGCCGACAATGTCGTGGGTTGGCGCGGAAAATGCTTCTGACCAATAACTGAAGACTGAAAAATTCGCGGGTTCACTGTCATGTAGGCTAGCCTCCAAGAATATCTGTGTACTCAAGCATACAGCATCTGCTCACTGGCTCCTCACTGACACAGTGATACCACATGATTTGGCCAGCATTTAGTTGGTTCTTCATTATTGGATAAGCGCTCACCGTGAGGTGTCAAAAAAGGCAAGGACCAATGGAGAAAGTGACACAAATATAGAGATTTTTGAAATCTAGCTTGTGTCTAAAAGAAAACGCGAATTTTTCTGGTCTCTACCAATAACTAAAATATCCACTGTAGAATCGTCAACCACCTGTGAATGGCAATACATATAGGCTCGTGGACAATGTAAAAATCGATTGCGCTCTTGTAAGTACAAGCTAAGGATGTCTAGTTTTTCACCAATAATAACGCAAATTTTACGGGTACCATACCAATTATTTATTTGTGGATTGCTGCCATACCTGATTATTCTAAAAACTCCGAGCATTGATCTATTTCATCATAACTGCACGCTATAAGTTTTATTTCAAACAAAGTTTAGATATTGTACTATATAACAACAATACAGTACTTACGGTACCCTATCACAAAGGTCTAGACAAACCGAAAAAAAAAAAACATTCTTAACTCTGGACACAACATTTTAACATATTCACATGTCAGCAAGAATTTATTCTTCAACGCTCTCAGACTAGTCTTCAGACGTCCTCCTAATCTTCGAAACTAACGAGTTCGTTTCAAACTACCATTCAGTGTAACAGTCATTATAGCTACCACTAACAAGAGATCACATCCATATAATAGTCCACGCTGCAGGAAATGTCCCATACATCAGCCATCTTCCTCTTTCAGTAGCCGACTAATAAACCAAACCTACCCTATCCTAGGTAGTTACAACTTTGCCACAGAAAATCTCATTTTCCAGCTACAGTGCAAACACTGCAAAGCAAAGTACATAGGCCTCACCGTTAACTCTCTCAGACAGAGAATGAATTGCAACATGGCGGACACCAGAATAGTTCTAGCTGGTACGAATGTTGACTCACTGGACAAACTAGTTGCAGCACATGCGGCATCCCACAGTATAGGCCTTGGCTCTTGCTATGCTGTCAGAGTAGTGAAAGACTTAACACCATTCAACAGTGCAGAATTAAGAGGATGAAAACCAGCCATCCAAGACAATAAAATCCAGACAGCCACTAGGCCTCAACCTACTATAACCGTGTCACATTTTCTCACTTTAAACTCTGCCGTTTACTCTACTTCGCCTTCTGGCCAATAGAATCAACCATAGTTACCTTCCGCTATTTAACAACAATTGCCTACTCTTCACCCGAGGAACCCATTTTTCGGTGGAACTACGTGAAACGCGCTTCCGCGCATCGTGTGTCGTCCTGTTTAAGTGTGTAACTATCAAGCTCCACTGTACCCTGTTGAGTAATGGACGACTTGAAAAGAGGCAGAGCTTCAGTCAGGTGTGGGATACAATTCCTATCTCCATGGATACCGCAGCCGAACATAACCTTCATTGAGCTGTTTGGCTTCACATGTGCCGGATGAGATGTACGTCAAGAAAATTGATTATTTGTTTGGAATTTGCCGTTTTTTCAGGCAAACATTAATCTTATGTATTTGCGTATCTTAACCATGAAATTTAAACTAATATTTTTTACCCTTGCGTGCAAATCTATGAATGCGCAACATTTTTGCTTTCTGCAATTACCAACTAACAAGTCAGCATGTTTCTTCACAAGATTTGTTTCCCACAGTACTTTTCACCTGCGGTGACGTCAGGGGGCGTGTACTTCAAGCCGTCCATTGTGTATTATCAATTTTAATACGTAATTATACATATTAATCATAAGTTTTCGTAAACAACCAAAATATGCAAAGACCTAGATATTCTAACATGGCTTATGGTGTCGACCCTTAAGAGGAGTCCTTCGCGGTGTCAAATTTCCACCTTTGACGCGTGGGAACAGCGTAGCGATAAGAGTCAGTGTCCCACGCTTGACGAGAAGCATATCGCCTCTATTCGCAGCGTGCCAAACTGGCGTGCAAGGTTTCCGTTGTAGTCTTTTTGCTATGGGACTTTAAGCGGAGACCCCAATATTTTATTTTTGAATAGTATGAAGTAAAGACCAATGCATGCCTCTCGTTTTGCACTTTACGAATTCAGGTATTATTTTCGGAGTTACAACAGTCTAAAAACCCCGTTTTTAACCATTTTGAGAGGCCCGAATATCAGGTTTCTAACAAGCGTGCTGCGTTTAAAAAAAAAAGAATGGTTTTAAGTGTGTGTTCATTTCGTAGGTAAACATAATATGAATAACTTAAGCGGTTTCGCGTAAAAAAGAATACGCGTGACACGCTGCAACGCCGTCCATGCGCCAGTCGAGGACTCCTCTTAAGTGCTTCTGTTGCCTAGACAAATATTTTTCGTACCCAAAGTCTACATTTGCCGAACGGTAAAGGTGGTTCGAGCTGCGTATCGTACGTAAAATCACCTCTACGCACAATATATTGAACTGGCGTTTATCTTTCCATTGTCTGCTTACCTGTATAATACTTTCAAGTACAATACTCTTAAATATGTTATGCATGTGGCTATAGTTCTTTAGTATCAAGTAGTAGGCTACAATCATCATTAATCAAGTCAAAAAATACTGTTTATTACATGCTTTCGTTTTAATTTCATTATTTTCTCTTTTTAATGTAGTGTTTCGATAGGTAAATTTTATTATTTACGTCAACAAGTGAGCTTGGTTTAGTATAATTTCGGATTGCAAGTTTGTGATCTCAGGCAGTTTCATCTAAATTAACGTTTCATTGCAATATTTCTATATAATCATTTATAAATAACATAAGCATTTCTAAGGTTTGAAATCTATACCTTATGTATATTAATTGAACTTTATTTAATTTTTCTTCGCATAGCTACACGTTTCTCAATTTTCAGATCAAATTTACGTTATTACTAAAACTTGGGATTATAACAAAATCCAAAAAACTTAAATGGATATGTAAATAATATAACGATTTTTAATTACATTCAACTTTAATCCTTTGAGATAACGCTTGCCTTAACACGTGTTACAAGTTTTGTGATGTGAAGATAAGCCTCTGTGTATAATTGCTGAGACAAAAATAGTTGGCAAAGTGGGCTATGCAAGTACGCTTAGCCGACAGTATTTCAGTGACATGGGTCTGATAGAACGAACAGTAGCGTGTTCTTTTGACTTGGCATGCTGGGTTCTGTATAGGAAAAAACACGAGGTAACTGTAATAGGTGACAGTTATGAATTGCTCACGAACATATTCTCAATGTTTGTTCCTTTTATGTAACAGACCGTTATTTAACATAATATTAAAGAAGTTCGTTTGTCTTTACAGGCAAAGTAATGAAACAATTTGTTTTTTGAAATGGCGCCGTGATCCGAGAGTCCGCATGGATTTTACTGTAAATCTAACACGAATTCGTAATAATACTTGAAACTATGAATGCAGGGTGTTATAAGACTCGTAGACCAAAAGTCGTCTTGCATGTTTTGAAAACAAACACAGTGATTTTATGCTGGGAATGTTTATTTTTGCTGAGTTAAAGCAAATTATGTGTATAAAGAAAAGTTATCAGAATATATTTAGGCCCGAAGTAGCATTCAAATTAATAGCAAACTGTGAAATTCGAACTTATGCAGACATTTATTCAGACATTAAGAAACGCAGAATAAGAATATATGTATTAATTAAAATAATGATACCAACTAGATTGACCATACGTTGGGCTCGCATTCGGAATGACTCGAGTTCGATATCCGGCTCCGGTCACGATGGATCCCAAAATCGTTCCAGGCGAATGCTGGGCTGGTTCCTTAACAAAGGCCATGGCCAATTCCTCTTCCAGCTCCTGTTTTTATACTAAGTTGTGTGTCAGACAAATTGTGGAAGTTTTTGAAAGTCACAATAAAGCAAAAATTTATACAATGTACTGTATCGCAGAAGTTGAAGATTATCTAAAAGAAGCTGGAATAAAATAACAAGAAGTTGAAGAAAGAGAAGCATTTTTAGATAGAAAATTGATGATTGGACAGTTGGGCAGGCGAAATAAAAACAAAGAAGACCGAAACAACCTTGACTCACGACAAGAAGCGAACTTATTCTGAGACTATAAAAGCTACATTTGTTAAAATATATGTTAATGATTGTAAAATGCTTCTACATTGTACATCACCTGGTCCGGCAGGGCAAGACGTGAACAATGGTAATAAAATACAGGATGTTTTTTAACGTATGTTTAACACTTTGTGTGGTCATTCCTTATCAAAAATTAGGAATAGTAACACAAGGTAATTCATCTCTTACTACAGGTTGTAATGCTCACCTCACGTACACTATATTGCAGCCACTCACTATTTGTACGATTTTACTTTTAAACGGTTCGTTCTAGCTACTTGCAATAACACGACTTTTTGTTAAGTATGAAATGCTCAGAACTGCAACATAATATGTTCACAAAACCCAACGCCGTAAAAGTTGTTCTCAATAAGTGGGTGACCAACACTCTTATTTTCATGAAGGGGAAAAGATTAAATGAGAGGTTTCTTGACGGGTTAAGATCTTAATATAGCTCTAATAATTGTGCACAGACTGTTAATTAAAATCCATGTCATATCCGACAATTTGCGAAAATGCAATATTTTAAATTTGTTTTTGAAGGGTACATTTCTCCCTTAAGAATTGTGCGAAGCAAAATTTGAATTGAGAAGCTATGAATTAGTTCTGATAAGGCATTTCCTCCCAAAATTTGTAACATAAGTTAAGAGACGTAACATTTATACTGTTTTAATAATATTAGGGCTATTTGATACCAGAGCTATCAAATAATTCAGAGGCAAGAAAGCATACTGAGCTCTAGATGTAGTGATTTGATTGAACTCTCGGAGCCTTGGTGTACTAGCCGCAAGTCACTGGCCTGTGGCGACGCAGTAACATTGCTCTGATTGGCGCAGTCAAATGAGAGACGTATGTGCACAAACACAAACCACCACTAACAGTGAAGTAGAGATGCAGACGTGCACGTAAAGCATAGAAACAAGCTGGTGCAAAAAATTTTCCCGGGAATTTCTGGTCCGTAGTTATTACCATTTTAATTATTTCACACGTCCTCTGCCGACAATTGAATTCATTTCCGAAAGCAAGCATGCAACCAACTTTGTTGCTCACTTTTAAAGTGAATTAATGTGTTTTTGTAAGCTATACTTTGATGCGCAGTAAGCATTCCCAGAAGAGTTTTTTGAACATTACCGTAGCAGCAGTGACTTTGCACACTGGCGGTTACTTTGAGACATTTGAATGCTTTTTGTATTTTTTTATAGTCGTCAACTGTGAGTCAATATTTATTAAATGTGACGTAGACATTTATAGTTCGGAATTTATAGCAAATAAATTTCTTTATTCGTAGCTATACCAGACATGGGAATAATATTTTTTGTTATGGCCCGAAAGCAACACCACGTATCCGAAGTCATCCTCGCTTATAGTAAATCAGCAAAAAAAATTTTAATATTTGCTACGCACTTTTGATATATTTGAGTGTTGTGTTCAGACTATTTGTTTGGTTATTTGATTTCATGTAAATAGGTTAATTATTTTTGCGTAAAAAAATCTTGTTTTAACATTTCTTAACACTGAGCTGGTCTCACGCATTTTCGAATCTCAATTGTTCTTGTTACATTGTTCTTATGTATATTATATTTTGGTAAACGAAAGAGTAATATTCACATTTTAACTATATACAGTGTCTAATTTAAATTAATGTTACAGGACCTCAGTGAACTCTGCTATGATTCGAATGCCGTGGTTCAAAGATACATTCAAAATCCACTGCTGATCGGCGGATACAAATTCGACTTACGGCTGTACGTATGCATTCCATCATATCACCCTCTCACTGTTTACCTGTACAGAGAGGGACTAGCAAGATTTGGAACTGAAAAGTTCTCGCTGGTTGATTTGGACAACCCATTTTGTCACTTAACGAACAGCTCACTAAATAAGTTTGGACCTGGCTACACAGAGAAGAAGGAGAGGGTAGGGTCAGGTAAGTGAAATCTTTTCTTTCTTTCTCTCTCTGTATATTGTAATAGATTTATTACATGTTAGTTCTATGTAAATTTGTATATCAATACATTTGCCTTGTTCTTCATCTATTTTGGCCTGTTCAATAAATAGCATTAGAAAACCTTTACCTACGCTACGGACAATGAAAGTGAATATCTGTAGTGTTGTTGACAATAGAGTGAAAATGTACTGGTATGTGTAGATAATATAAGTGACATATCGCATAGTTATTGTGAAGATTGTCCCACAAATAAAGATAATTTTTCAAATTTACTGTTTAAAATGTACTACATCTTTGGAATGTCATAATGTATGCCTGTCCTAAAGCCTAGCAAAACGAAAATAGGTGTCAGTGACTAAGTAGAGTTTTCTATACATTTCTTATTTATCAACTTTAAATTGTTTTAAATTGTTCCATTTAGGCCTAAAATTAGGCATTCCAATGAAATCTCACTGCACTTGAAAATATTAATATCGTAATTGTTAATTTCCTATTTTGCTGATTTAAGAAATTCAGAATGAAGAAGCTTACCCAACGTTAAAAAATCCTTCAACGTACAGTTGGAGATAGGAAACAAATAATCATTAGGGCCCCCTGTTTTTCGCGAAAAGAATTTTGCCCCACTTTGTTTCGGTGCCTTTCGTGCACATCTGCAGTTCTGCTCTGTGGCCAGTGATTGGTTATTTTAACTCTCACGAACCTTGGGATTCTACCTGCAAATCACAGACGTATGGTGTTGCAGGAACGTTATTGTAATTGGCTCAGTCAAATGATACACATAGACACGCTGCTAACAACCATGAAGCAGAAGTGCAGATGTGCACGTAAGGTACTGAAACTAACTGGGGCAAAATTCTTTTCGCGAAAAACAGGGGTCCCTAATAATCATTAAAGGTTCATGTTTTGTCCTTACGACATCCTTAGAAAAGTTATAAAATGATGTGTCCAACTTTTAAATTTATTTTTCAAGTCTCATTTCCTACTCTACACAATATGTATTATTACGTGATATCGAAGAAAAATTACTTTACTTCCAATTAAAGAAATAGTTTAGGAACGGATGCAACGATATTTTAGGTTTTTTTATAACGTCCAGATCAATATTTGTAAGACATATTTATTAACTTCTTTCAATACTAGCAACGTGTTCGTCAAATATTCTTCTTTTGACATCGAATCGGATAACACAGATTTTTAACACACATATGACAAATCGCATACGTATGGATGTTTCATTATGCAAAAAAGAAGCAATTGAATTGTAAGTTTGTCAGCACACAGTCAGTTTTGTCATACGTTTAAGTTTTAACTATTACGAAAATATATGTTCACGAAACGATGTTAAAATTTTTGAGTCATTAATGATTTTCGCAATGGGGTTGTGTGGGCGTACGCCATTGCCAGCGAACATTTTTGATTCACAGAAAGCACTGATACATAGAGGAACTATGCGCGATAAGAAAAACTGATTAGCAAACCAAGAATTTCAGCCATTTTGAAGTTGTGTTCATTTGTGTCGTCCTCGTCTTTGTCCATCATTGTTACCATTTTCATGCACCTAGTTTGGTCCTTATACGTTTTTGCTTTTGTTATTTCAGTTTTTGAATTCCATTAAATAGTGCCTATGTTCCTATTTCTGAATTACTTGCATGTTTGCTGATTAGAGCAATTTCTAACTTCATTGGTTTATCCTATTTTTCGTTGTACATTTTTTTATATTTCTTAGATTATTAATGTAAACGTTGATTTGTTTAGACATTTGTGATTAATTATTAATAAATAAAATATTCCAGAAAATGACTAATTGTTTGCAAAGTCTTTGTTCGTACATTTGTATGAATCACATTCACAAGGAACTGAAACAACCTTATATTTAATTTTACCTTTTCTGAAATTTTTTATAAACTCTTAAGTGGATTTTGTTGAATTTTAACTGATCCATTAATCTGCACCTTTTTTTACTAACGTACCTTTTTACCACTATTTTACTGCAAAAAGTGAAAGCACAACAAATTCGGTAACTATTTGACGTAGTTCGTACTATTCAACCTGACATTTGAAAACAGTTCACCTGCCTCGTCAACTTCAGTAACTGCGATAAAAATACTTAGCTACGAACTTTAGCCAGATAACGTATTCCGTACTTTGTTCAGAAGCAGCTGTGTACACTATTAACGGATACAACGCGGACAGTTGCAGATACAAGGCGGGTGAAAAGTGAATGTCTCCACAAGAACTCATTTTGTCTCCAAAAATTGCATAACTTGAAAACGTTTAGCTAATTGTGTTTATAACGAATAGTACACTTTTATTTAATATAAATTATTCATATGTAGTACAACTACGTATTTTTTGCATAATAAATAGAGACTGGAAAATTTCGCGAATTCAATTAACTGTAGGCTAGAATCCATTCTTCTATACTATGCATACTCAAGCCCCGTCTATTCGTTCATTGTCTGCTGTTCCACTGAGTAGTAGCTAGTTGACTAATAGTCGGGGCTACAGTATGCATAGTATAATGGATTGTAGCCTACAGGTCATTGAATTCGCGAAATTTTCCAGTCCCTAATAATGAAGTGTATTAAAAACGTAGCAATTTCACTATTGCGAATTAATTATTCACTATAAATGAGGTCCACCTTAAGACTGACTTAAACCTAGCGAGGTGGCGCAATGGTAACAAGTTGAACTCTCGTTCGGGAGGACCCGGGTTGGAACCCAGGCTCCGGCCATCTTGATTGAGGTAATAAGAGGTTTCACCTAAATCGCTCCAGGTGAATGTTGTGATGGTTCCTTAACAAAGGCCATGGCCGACTCCTCTCCCAGCTCCTGTCATTGTACCAAGTTGTGCGTCGCCTTCTTTAATGACCTCGTTGTCGACGAGACGTACAACCCACGTACCTAACCTTAAGACTGACTTCTGTATCCAGCCCTACTATAGGCCTACACATCTATAATCACACCTTATAGGCAGGGCCCGGCAGTTTTCGCGAAAATACTTTTGCCCTACTTTGTTTCAGTGTCTTGCGTGCACGTCTACAGCTTTGTTTCGTTATTATTGGCAGCGTGACTGACTGTGCCAATTATAATAAGGTTACATCAACACCACACACCTGTGATTTGCGGGAATAACCTCAAGACACGTAAGAGTTAAAACATAAAATGCTTGCAATAACTAGAGGCCGGAATATTTCGCATGTTCACTGAGCTGTAGGCTAGCCTCCAAGAATATATGTGAAATCGTGCAGACAGTAGCTGTTTGTTAGCTGCTCGCTGACACAGTGAAATGGGCCTGTCATATTATTGGCTCGGTTACTTCCAGGAAGTGTCTAGTAAGTCAACAGCCACATCGTGAACGTGACGGAGACCTATAGTTGCTTGAATGTTATCTTGCGCCTAAAAGAAAACGCGAACTTTTCAGGTCTCTAACAATAACTGAATATGGAGCTGAACTGCAGATGTTCACATGAGGCACTGAAACGAACGGGGTCAAAATTCTTTTCGCGAATAGTTCATGGCCCTGAATACACAATAACTAAAGAAACTATAAGTTTTATATTTCTCAATGACTCAAAGTCGCTGCCTGCTTGAGGACAGTAACGTGTGCAGGGTTAGATATTTATATGTTAAATTATATCTAGAGCCACGATTTTGTCGCGAAAAGATTTTTGCAATATTTTGTTTCAGTGTCTCACGTGCTCCTCGGCAGCTCTGCTTCACGGCTATTGGCAGCGTGTCTATGCTCAGACACGTCCATTTGACTGCACCAATGACAATCAGGCTATTATGACGCAATTCGTCTGTGATTTGTCAGTAGAACCTCAAGACGTGTGTCAGTTAAAACGTCCAATCACTGATCATGAAACAGAGTTGCAGGTGTGAACATAAGGCATGGAAACCAAATGGTGCAAAAATCGTTTCGCCATAAAATCGTGGCTCTAATTATATCCATCGGTGCTAAGTCATTTTTAAAGATACCGCTTTAAAAAAATCCTGCCCTAAGAAGAGTAGAATATTGGTAAAGAAATAAAAATCCAGGGAAAAATTATGATATAGGTGATTCGGGATAAAGTGAACACTCAAAAAAGCCCTGCTGAAGTTCTATTTTCTGTCAATTCGTATCTTTCCGCGCGTAACGGCTAGCGATGGGAAACGTTTAACCTCTCTGGATATGTCACTTGATGCTTGCGCGCGTAAGATAAATTTTGCAGTTGGCAGGAACGTATGCAGTTTGATAAAAAAAATATTAATTATATAAAATACAAGTGTGTCGATTTCAGTTGATTTTGTTTCAGTACTGCTGTATTTAAATATGCATCTCGGCTCCTCAGAGCTGGGAAAGGGGTATCTGCCTTGATGGATTCTCCGACAGATGGCAACAAGGAGAAACCACTAGGTGGGGCGTTAGACTACCTAGCGTTCAGGCTGTTGGGGCCCAAAGCCCTGGACTCCAAGTGGGAGGCTAAGGGTAATGGTAATGGACAAACCTGATGCAGTCTGGGAAACAGGTCTCACGCCCGGACCTACGGGTTGTAAGGGAGTCCCCCCGGTGGGTACTCCAGGTAATAAGGAGTACCCTGTGAGATCCTCTAGTACCAGACGGTCAGGCTGGAAAACCCACGAATGCCATGGAAAT
>PNEQ01109325.1:0-16725 GCA_003012365.1 Medauroidea extradentata
CATATTCAGAATTCAATTGTCGGTCGCTAACGCGGTAAACCAGGTCGTGAACCCACATATTTTGAATGGTCACACCATCATCACTCGTTAACGAATGATAAACGTCTCAACACACTTTGCTTCTTAAGGTTGTCTAGTTTCACCTGGTATGGTTCCCTCCGAGCATTACCACTGAGTAGGAAATGATAATCATAAAAGGCCAATTAAAATTATAATTAAAAGAAACCTCGTGTTATTGCTCTCTGGGAATCGGGCATGTTTAACTCCACTGAGGCACAAACTGTGTTCTCAGACAACGACTGTATTTTCTCTTGCTTTTTAAATTAGCCCTCAAATTAACTGTAAGGTAAATAGATAGAGGACTTGTCATAACCTTATAAGGAAAAAAACCTTACATAGGCCAATCTGTGTAAAAACTTAACACACGTAAATGACAACACATAAAAGTTCGTGGCCAACTGAATCGCAGATTATGCTCTGTTATGTAGGCCTATAGGAAAGTGAAGTTTAGTCTGCTACCAAATGATTACGCGAATTTTGCATGTCTATACTTATAACCAATGGTGGCTCGTATGTTGTTGCCAGGGAGGGTACACGTTGCAGAGAACTGAATAGTGTTGTGCGCTAGTTGACACTACAGCCACTGACAAGCTGGTATGTAGGTGCCGCTTATTACTGACTGATCACAACACAATAAGCAGCCAGTAGATATTTCAAGGTCATTGATATAAGGTGCCGCGTACACAGGAGTGTACAGTTCTTGGCAACTTGTGCCCTCCCAGGCAACAACCCTCGAGCCGCCACTGCTTATAACACACTTACTTTTTTGTCGGGGGTTAAAAATACCGCTTTACTTCCTTCACCGACATAATTCACACGCGAAAAAAACGAAAACCAACATTCTATTACGTAAACCATTTAAATAACGTACGGGGAGTGTAACCAGTGTGACATCCCAAATTTGACAGACTTCTGAATTGAAGCGAAGGTGCCTTCGGAACCCTGAGAGGGATATCAGCGAATGCGGGGCGTACAAAGGAAAGCGACGGAATGAATCACGTAAATTCAATTGCTAAAACACGCATGATAGCATAGCATTACACACACACTCACGGGACGTAATATTTGTTTATTAAATAGCAAAACTTAAAACGCAAATTTTCGAAGGTATATTTTCATTGAAATAGGAATAGGTCAGTAATAAGTATAGATGTTTTCAGTAATTTACCTAATATAACTCTCCCGTCACCCATCCTCCCTCTCCATACTCCATGGATTTTCTTCTAGGGCTTGGGAAACGTGGAAGAGGGGACAAGACGGTCGCCACTGGAAGTGGAAAGATGGAACGGATAGCTCGTGCAAGCAGAAGCGCTGGCCTCCCACCAAGGCGATCTGTGTTATAGTGGTAGTTTCCTTAAAATATGCTATTTAGCTACACTTACACAAAATATTACTGCAATGTTAATTATTTAAAAACGAAGGCCACATAATGCATATAGAAAGTCTTCACACATGCCAAATTTGTTTATTCAGCATTACTGTCATGATCTGCAAGATCATAAGTATGGATTAACCAATTATTTATTTATCTCAGCCTCACGCCAGACATTAATCGATGACAGTAGCAATACTTAAACTTATAAAAATGTGTTACAAATGGTCGAGTGTAAAACTAATATAGGCTATCTAGGTAACTACCAATTTATACCACAGTCGGGGCGACACGTATGAGAGAATCGTGCCAGACGATGTCATTGGTCGGCGGGTTTTCTCAGGGAATTGCCGTTTCTCCCACATCTTCATTCCAGCGCTGCTCCATTCTCATCTTAAATTACCTGACAACAGTGCTGAAAACACTAACTGTTAAGCGGTAACCAACATCTGTTCAGTCCTATTTTTATATTATCGCTTGTAGCTAATAAAATTGTAGAAATAACACAGCGTTCATTACATTTTCTTTAACATTTTTAGCAAGCAATTTTTTAGATGAACTATCGAGCATATAAAAATAAAGGCAAAGCCGCTACGAAAAAAAAAACATTTAAACTTATGTTGAGTTATTTTAAGTGTGAGATAAAAATAGGAACTTCACAACCACGTCGATAGACGATAGAGGTTTCCCGCAACAACAATAATGCATAGAAATATATTTATTTCATTATTCTTAAATGTTCGTTCCGAAACGTGAAGTACCGCATGCGGCCCGTCGGTCTGACAAACTGCATCGTTGTTTAACAAAGAGGTGACCACGTAGGATTATCAGCCCAAAACATTGCTGCATCAGCTGTGGTAATTACTGGTCGTTTACTTGACAATGAAACTAATTCTAGCCTTGGTCAATTTGTTTTTAACTGCTGCTGTTAACAAACATAACGCGAGTGTGTTTATATATTATTAACTATAACGTAATCTGACAGTTTTGTTGGCAACGTTTTCTGTGGTCTACTACAAACATAATTTCAAATTCATTCGCTTATTCTTTAAATTAAAAAATAACTTCACAAAAAATAGTACATTCAATTTCTAAAATAAAATTAACCAGCTGTAAATAAGTTCACTCGCCAGTGACATGCAAAATTCAAGTTATTATTTGCGAACAGACTAGTCTTAATTAACATGTACAGCCTTGTGCACACTCTGCAATGACATCGTCCACTGGCCCGTGTGTGATTTCATTTACGTATTGGGTCACACTACATTGAATATTTTAACTATCTGCCAAAAGCGTTCGGCGCTGGGAGTCACGTAATATGTTAATGAAATACGTCGAGCGAGCGAAAAATAGCGTGCAATCTAGTCTACAGTCAGAAAAGAATGCGAAATGTGCAATTCTCGAACCATGCCGTACGTTCTGATGTGAACGTCGATGTTTTATGTGCAACGTATGACGTCGGTGAAAGAACAGCCTAATCTCCAGCTGGTGACTTCAGCTGCTCTGCAAAGCACCTTCTCCTATCATTGTCATAAAAACAGGAGGGTAAACAGACCATTAATGTTGTGATAAATTACTCTGCGAGCTTCACAAATTTGGGAAGGATCTGTATACCGAGTTTACTTGATTACCGACAGAGCGCGGCAGGGAAAGATCCAGCCGCGAGGGGGGGAGGGGGTTCATAGGGGCCATAGCCACTACCGAGACGGCTAAAAAAAAATAACTGCCAAGTAAAATGTTGACAAGATTACCTCATAATTTTCTCACAGCCTTATAAAATACAACACAGTCAATTATATGCGATAATATGAAAGCAGAAGCTTAAACATTTAGTTATTTTTTAATGTTTCTTGCAATTGGGGCAAGTTATCAACTAAAGAAGAACTTTTGACATACGCCAGTGCAGTAAATGGTGTGTGACGGAAATAGTTTGTCAATTTTGGTTGTTTACTTATTTGTTTGCCTTCGTGTATTCTCTGGTTTATGTGGCACATTTGCTACAAGGGTTTATGACCACAATACTTTAGTTTGTAACTTTAAACAAGAAAAGTGTGCCTAATTTATTTTATATCAGCATAAAGGTTTCTTTAAGCCATGATTCATCCTCAAAATTATTGCAAATTTCTTAAAGTTTTCTTTTAACTCCTTTAACAGCCCAATTTTGCACATTAAAATAATTTTTTTTCCGCGGGAGTGCCCCCGGACTCCCGATTATTAACTTGGGGGTGTGGATGTAACTATGTTTGAAAGCATAGCCCCGTCCAAGGTACAAAGCTGGAACAGCTCCTGGAAAGAAGGCAAGTTTATCTTCGCTATAAAGAAGTATGGAAAGGTACGATGTCGAGCGGACGACTGGAAAACTAAAGCGTCAATAAAATCTTAACTACTCATCAAAATTCGATGAGATCTTTTTGCCGATTAGATATTTTATCAGCGGACGTTTATTTATATAGCACCATGCGGTGGTATGCTTTACTTTCTAGTAAAAAATTAAAAACTGTATTTTGAAAAATAAGGGCTTGGAACCACAATATTTACAAAAATTTTGACTGTTTTTATAACTATTAATATGATAATATCTAGGCCTCTATTATAACCGAATTCCGAAAATACTCGCGTTTTAATTTGAAAATAATTTTAACATTAGTAAACCTCGCGCACGGAGATTTTTGGATAGTAAAATAAATTTCAAATGAAAACGCGAGTATTTTTTTTTTAGATTCGGTTATTACAGAGGCCTCGATATTACCGTATTAAAACTATAAAAATGACAGCTTTACACTTTGTAAATATTTTGGTTTCAAGCCTTTATTTTTCTAAATACTTGAAAGTAAAGCATACCAGCGCATAGTGCTATATAAATAAACGTCCGCTGATAAAATATCTACTCAGTAAAATTATTTCTTATAATTTTGATGAGTAGTTCAGATTTCATTGACGATTGAGTATTCCAGTTGTCCGCCGACATCGTACCTTTCCAAAGTGACCAACGTATCAAATACAAGATCACAGTTACAATTATTAACATAGTTCTGTTGCTGAAGTTCGAAGTCTTTGTATCATTAAGTAGGGCAAGTTACCCTGTAAGATGAAGATCCTGCGAAAGAAACCACCTGTAAAAAAAACCGGGGCAGAAGATGCCTGCAACGACGCGCCTAATCGTTGACCAGGGTGTTAGGGGGTTGTGGAGGTTGGGCGCTATCCGCAAACAACGAACTCTAATCGAGGGCGTCTTTGCCTTGGGGCACCTCCCTACCCTGCGTCAATCATCGACCGCCGCAGCGTATTTTCATGAGCCAAGGCTCCTGCGCACGCTTCAAGCAGTCCCTTTTTGAGCACCTCGCGCGTCTGTATTATGCATCACGTAACTTTATTACACCGCGCACCACCCCTTCACCCTCCTCTGCTCTCGTGGCGAGTCTCTGAAACAAGGGGTGTAGCAACACGGGACAGAGAAATCTCTCGCCAAATATGGCAGGACTATTTTTTGAAATTCTTACAAGAACGACGACAAAATACACTTAGTTTAGGCCGCAGGTTCCTATTTACGCTGTTTTTGTCGTTATTTCTACATCTTAAGAGGAAGCAACTTATTTTTCGCAGAGTAAAATATTTTGAAATTTAGCTAATTTGGAACCTTATCAAATGTTCTAAAAGTAGAAACCTAGCCAGAGTTATACTTTCTTTCTTTGAAAAAAAAAAAGTATATACTTAAAAATAATCTTCAATACATTTATGTACTGGTATTTACGATATGTGCTCTATTTAATAAATAAGTAAGGCAAGCATGCTTGCCTAGAAATTCTTCTAACACGGTTGCTTTTAAACTAAATAGTTCACTCGTAGGTCTCGTGCATGTAGGTGTAATTTTTTTTTTTTTTTTTTTTTTTTTACACATTTTACTCAGAGCAAATACTGTATAGTAAGAAACGAACTCATTTCCGAGCTAATCAATATGTTTGGAAGCGCTGTCAATAATGCTTTCAGCAGGGAGCGGATGACTGAGGGGTACTACGGTACAAAAGACATGAGGGGAGGGAATGGCTGAACGGGCCTGCCGTGGAAGATACGAAGGAAGAGTTTATCTGCCGAACAGAGGCGGAGATAGACGAAGGGACTTTTTTTTTATGATTATGAAATTAGCACTGCCCTAGTTTGCCGCTTTTCTATGTGAACAAAATCAATTTTGTTGACGTGCAGGGCAGTTTGAAAGTTACTTTTGTCTCTCTATCTCTTAATGAAATTAATGCATCCAATTCCATGCGAAATGCTGCATGAGTGTGACGAAATTTTTTACACTGGCAGATTACTGTTCTTTGACCTTTTCGGGGTTACTTTGACTACACAAAATATTAGTTTTGGGGTTACCTGGTAAATAAACTGATAATCTGAGCCGAGTATTTTAAATAATTCCTTTTATCCTTATAGCTAATGTTGGAAACTTTCGTCACTAAACAATATAAAAACCATAATTTTGAGTTGTCAAAGTTACCCCGCAATGTTAAAGTAACCCCGGTTTACGGTACCTATAAACATCCCACCATTCTTCACAATACTGAGTCCGTTAATCAATATGACTATAACCTAAACGGTAAACCCGAGTACAATCATAACGTTATGAAACTCGACTAAAATGTGCCTTGAAACTGTACTTGCCAGATATTGTACACGCTTAGTACACAGAAAATATTGCGTCGTAAAGTTTTTAAACTTTAGAAAATGTCATATAAGCACACACGTACCTTCTAGTCCACACACATTAGCTAGCCCTTGAAATTACAGCATGCACCATCACTAGAGATGATGGCTTATTGCGGGAAAACTTGACTGTTTGCTGGATGTCAACACACGTTCAGCTTACCACAAGATTACTGGCGTTAGCTTGTACTTGGATCTATCACCCTATTTTACTGAGCCAATAAGAATCCCCATACTGTGATAAGTTTTATTGGATGCCTGTTATTGGTCTGCAGACAACTACGTTGTGTCAGAAGTATATCACAGAATCATATGTGTTGCAAGAAACTACACGGGCATGTTGGCACAAAACATTTTCGCGACATACCATAATCTCTTAACCATCACTACTACGAACACAGCATCGCAACTAACCTACGTTTGTCAAGCTGTAGCCGCATTAGCCGGTGTTATGTAGAGAAGGGAAGTTTTAACGAAAATATTTCTGCACCACTTTAATTCAGAGCCATATGCACGCACACCAGCAGCTGTATTTTATGCTTATTGGCAGCGTTGCTTTGAGCAGAGACATCTTTCATTTGACTGAGCCAATCAGAACCAGGTCATTGCGTTCCTACTCGTCTGTGGTCTGTCGGTAAAACCCCAAGACGCTGAGAGATAAAACCATCGAATCACTGACCACGAAGTAGAATTGCAGGTGTGCACGCAAGACACTGAAACAAAATGCTTTCCCGAAAACTTACAGTCTCTAGTAATATGCCGGAAAAAACATTTGCCAATCAGCAGCTATATACGAATGCACCAGAATGAAGCTGGCCAGTAATACTCTACATCACGCAGTGGTCAGTCACACAAAAGCAACGTGCAGCCAATAACTGACACAGTATACCGATATTGCACCATCACGTCATTTCGCTTCTGTACACATATCTGCTCTATCTCCAATGCAAGTAAACGACGATCCTGGGAACGTGCATAGAAAAACGAAACAATAATAAAACATAGCGCAGAAACCACAGTTAAATTTAAAATTTATTCTTGGAAAATAGCCTAATTTTTACCAAACATATCAGAGTGAAGCTTTAAATGTCGCTAATGCTTTCGATTGTAATGTGATCCTATTCATAAATATTTCTGTAATTGTATACTTTGAACAGTTTCTTGTAAATTTTAAGTTTACTATTTGCGGTGTTACAAACATTGCTAGGATAAATATTTCCTGAAGAAAATGTTGGTAAACTATAAATAATTTAACAATTATGTTCATTACAACTTTAACGAGCGTTGTCAGTTGTCTTGATGTGCCAGGCTTCTTTCCGAGTTAAGATTTGGTTCCTTCCCATCGCTCAAACCCAGAAGCTTAGGGCACAACGGTTTGTTAAGGCACGATAATCTACAGCAAATTCCATTGTCATATTTTTATATTAGTACGAGATATATTTTTCTTATTTTAGACCAAAATTGCGACTAAATTTTGCTCTTATGAAGTGTTTTTTTTTTATTTTAACAAAATATTAAATTTTGTGGTCTAACACAGTATTTCTAAAAACAATTGCTGATATTTTTAATTTTTTATCAAAATTCATTATTTTTACTAACAAAAGTATTTTATTTTTCGTTTTTATATGTATATCAAATCATAGCTTACAACATTGTTATACACTGTGAATTTTGTCGGTTTGGTATGTCAGTTGGTTTAAGTGGTGTACTTAAAACCGTAAAGTGCAAATTTTGACGTTTACGACTCATTACGTAAACTATGAGAGATACAAAAGTTTCCTAAGAGGAAGATTTAATCAGAATTTATGTATAAAATAAGAAAATAATATCTGGTACAAATATATAAATAAATAAAAACGTTGAAAACCGAGGTGAACAGCGCCCTTAAAGAGTGCGTGGCCTATAATTCAGCGCTAAAAGCATCAGTCTAGCCAATTTGCAAAAATAAAAAAAATAACAATCCCAAGCAATAGTTTCTGCTAACTTGCTGGGCAAAAAATTTTCTCGAGTAACGTATTTCTGGAAAACAATCTCTGACGCCGAAATATCATACATTTAGTTGTGCCGCAAGAGATCATGATTAACGTTGGTAGACATGCTACAAATATTTTCGGATGTTTAGATAGCTTACTACTGTGAGAATACGCGTACTAGAGCAATGTGCGGTACAGCGAGAAAGTCGCGAATGCGCAGTGGACAGAAATCCAAGTGTTAACACTTCGAATAAAACGTCCTGACTCTACTTGCATTTCAACGACTTGACATATGTAAGCCCGGGTGGTTGGATTTCTGAATGCCGGGGACATTGCACCACTGGTCTCCACAGCCCTCTCTCTTTTCCCTTAGAACGCAAGTTATGTGGGGGACATGGCACGATTGGCGAAACGAGAGGGGCGATTGCCACAACACACATCGGCCCTAGCCGAGTGTTCTGGGTTGGCGGCCTGCTCGTTTAACCCGCGACAGCCGGTGTTTATAAGAGGGTTCTTCTGCCTCTCCGCGGAACAGAGTGGTTGCTGTGGCCAAGAGCCGTGATCTGGAAGGATGTGGAACGTTTCTTTGGAGGTGGAATAACAGCTTAGGCGTCCAGGATCAGTCAGTAAGTATTCGACAGGAATTTTAGCTAAGGCATCCCATCTAGTTAGAATATAAAGTTAACTAAGAGAAATACCCCCATATCGTCCCGGGAATGTCGAAGTAAACCCTTACTTTGATAAGAGCGTAGTTGTTCATGAATATTTGAACTGTCTGAGAGCGTTCCAAAAATAATTAATTCAGTGATGTAGTTTTGCATGTTATTGTTCTCGTGTAGAACCTTGTCCAATAACGTATAAAACATTATTTTTGAAATACATTTGGACAACAGTTTTCAAGTTTTTTTAATTTGTTATGGTGTCCTTTTATTCTCTCGTATATGCATTATATAGTGTTCTATTGCCATAAAATGTATGTACCTTTCTAGTCACAGAAGTGACAATATGCTTTTAAAATATTGCAAAAAAAACTGTTTCCGAACACTGTTATTTTCTTTAAACTGACTAATTACTACGAATTAAAAAAAATTCTTCAAAGTTGATTTATGTGCCACGGACTCTTAGCGTTTGTTAAAACTTCGCTATAAGCTGTTTACGGAAAATTACGCACTTTTGTAAACCACCTTGTCACGAATAAAATTAACACGTCAATCTCACCGTTAGGTAGGTTTGTGTAATAACCTTCCCCATTACGGCTATAAAATTCCTTAAAGAGTGCGTGGTACATAATTAAGCGCTAAAAGCATTAGTTTAAAAGTGTAGGTTTCTAGAAACCAATTTGCAAAAATCTAAAAAACAGCAATCCCAACTTTCTGAGAAAAATTATTTTCTCGATTAACGTACATCTGAAGGACAATCTCTGACGCTGAAATCTCGTACGTTTAATTACGGCGCAAGAGATCACTCTTAACAAATGCATCATTCCGGGTAAATGTTTGCTGATAAAGTTGGCAAATGTTGTTGTTGTTGTTGTTGTTTTGTAGTTTTTATATATTGACTTTCAAAACGTGTAGATCTCAACTGTAGAACTCAGCGCTTACTTATCTACCACGCACTTAAGTGTTGCACCTTCTCTCAAGTTAGCTTACTGAAGTAACACCATTCCATGAATCACCTTCATTATTTATAAAACTCAAAAGTTGTATCACTGTGGCTTTAGACTTTAATTTTGAATAGGCTACGGTGTTTGTTACTTACATTGGTATGTTTATATTAATAAACGGCGGAAAGATACAAATTCTCTATAAGGAAAACATAATTAGGTCTTCAAAAGTGCTCAATTTGCCGTGAATAACCCATGCACGTCTTACTAAAGCACGCAGTAATTCTACGTTGCTTTTCTGTCTCTCGTTATGTAACAGCCGCTCATTTTGCAAAGCCCTGAGATCTGCCCGCTCTTTGTTTGTCTATACCATCGCCCTCATTTTACGAAAATCTTAACACTCGGCGTTTCTTGCGAGTAAAATACTTACTCGATATCGGATAATGATACGGTCGTTTGCGAAGCGAAACTCGATATTCTGCACGAGGGCATTTCGCACACTTGCCGAAGTTTGAAAGAAGAATGATGGTTTACGCTATTAGTAAGAAAGCGAAGGAAAGCAAATCACAAGGAAATGATAATACAACTAAATTAAAAAATGTGTAGCCATTAGGATGGATATTCGGTAGGAATAGGGTTTTTTTAAAGCCAATTATCAACAGTATACCGTTGGTAACAAAGATAACGAAATGATAAGTCACTTTCTGAATGATTTTCTCTTTGTGTGTGTATGCTCTATTTACTGCATGCATAAATTGTAAAAATTCTATTTTGAAAAAGAAGTAACCTGTCCACGCTTAATATGAAAATAAGATGTAACAGAAATATTGTTGAATAACGCTAATGCAAATATTATTTGTTCCCATTTAGGTATAATACGCTTTCCAAGTAATCTAATTACAATTGGTTTCTCCGTATATCTGAGACACTGTAAAAAAAACTTCCTAAAATGTTACGAAGTAATTAACAATAACACAGTATGGAGTTACCATTCTCCCGCCTTGTAAGTATGCAAACTTTTTAGAGATGTTTAGAAATGATGGTATATTACAAAAATGATTTGTGCCAACATACCCTTGAAAACATTGTAGTTACTTGCGACAATTATTGTTGGGTGATATACGTCTTACATAACAAAGCTGTCTGCAGACCAATAATAGGCATTAAATATTACAATAGCGGGATTATTATTGGCTTAGTTAAATAGGGCAACAATTCTACGTACAAGGGAAAGCCAGTATTTTTTTATAAACTGAACATGCGTTGAAACCCAGCAAACAGTCAAGTTTTACAGCGATAAACCATCATCTGTACAGACGTTCAAATACAAGTCTGGTAACTTTAGTACACATTTGACTGTTTTATATAAAAAAAAGTTTAGATGTCTGGGAAACAATTCTACAATTACCTGCTTTCTTAGCAATCCTATGCGCACTTGTAGAAAAATCACAAACTATTTTTTAGAGTATAATCACTAGGCATTTTCACCAGGCTTAGAAGATCGTATGAAAGAGAAGCTCCATTCCGTTGTCTTCAGTGGGACTTATATTCGTCACGAACCTTCGTAAAGAACAAAGATCCAAGCAATAAAAACGAAGCATGCACTCGACGATGAAATAACTGCAATAAAGAAAGGAAAATGTCGTATCCTACAAGAATCCTGTCTGTGGAACTCGTACACGGCGTACTGATCCATTACAAGAGATGACACGTGGACCAGGTTATCAAGTGAAGCTGGCGAGAGTGGACATCAAAGAGCTCAGCCCGCCACGGTCAACTACTAGACGGCGGCATGCGACAAGAATTGCTTTGACACTGAAGCAAGTTTATGGTGAGTCAAACATTCCTGGAACAACATTGGAGTGGTGTGTAGATAGTTTGGCGAGCGCTTACGAGAAGTTCAGGAAAATCCTCAAATACACATTCGTGTCTGCTTGAAAGTGGGAGCATATGTCAGCTGCCGTAACGTTGCGACTAGCTCGTCCGAGAAAAACTCCCGTGTTCTCATGTGTTTTCATTGTTGTTTCGTCTAGTCTTGTGATTGTGACGTCACTGTTTATTTGCGTTTAAAATTGTATTCGTCTTATTTATTGTCTGTGATGTCTAAATTTTAGTGTTCTAAGTTTTCTCAGTTTCCTTTTTCGGTTTATATATATATATATAACTTTTAATTTCTCCTTTGTTTGCACACAGTCCCTCTCGGAATTCTTTGGGAAAGGGGAGGGGGTATTGTTTATGTGTATGTTGAATACAGCCATTTCAGCTTGGTCTATCCTTTATCGTTTATTTTCCCTTGCTTTTCTGAGACAACACAGCATTGCAATGGCGAATGTCTACAATATTTTATTTAACCATTTATCCCCATTGCAAAAAATGTTCAAAAAACGGTGCCATGGAAAACTAATTACTGTATAAAAAAATTTTTTTTACGAGTTGTACTCAATGTATAGCCATATTTGTATGTATTGAACGGTTTGATTATTAATCAATGAAAAAAAAAAAAATAACGAAACCAGTTAATTCGCACATTCTCTGGCCCAGAAGGCAGACTGCTAATACAGCTGCAAAATATCGTATTAATATGAATGTTAGTGAAATTGTAGCCAATAAGTAAACAACACCAAAATAGGTAAATTAGCACAAAGTAAAACTTATCTTGATTCCGTATTTTTTTTTGTATAATCAGCTGACCAAGTTACAATTTTGACGAATTTGTTTACCCATTATAGTAAAAACTGAATAACTTATCGAAGTGAAACTACAGTGAAAATTAAATATTACTTTTCAAAATTAAAGCACATATTTGCGAATTCTTAAACGGATATTTAATGCAATTAAATAAAAGGATATTTTGCCATACTTTAAATGAACTTTCACACTTACAAATAAAAAATCAAAAGGACTTTTCGTGGAGAAATCATAGGCATGCCTTTACAGAAATTTTACGAACAAATTTTTATTTTCATTAATAAGCGCTTTAGTTTTTCTTGTAACTACATAAAAGCGCCAGAACTTTAACTTTGGCAGCAAACTGTACAAAAATATATGTAACAAAAAGTCTTTCTTTGTGAAAATGTTATTTCTTATAGTGTTTGATAATTTAAAAAATTTACATAAATATAAAATAAAAAACTAGAAGGTACCCAGCGTTCTAAAATTTAAGTAGGCCTAATTCCTTCGCACTATGTTTATGGTATGCGATGTGAAAAAATGTCAGTTTCAGTAGCTATTATAAGACCACATTTCAACTACACTTCATACATCATACAAATCGAAATCTGAGTTCTACCTGAATTGTTTTATGGAAACTTAGCCAATTTTGTTACTTGAATTAAAGCTCTTCCGACATTACTACAAAAACTTAATCATAAGTATATACACTAAACAAATTAATGCACGCTACTGGCGACTCTGCAACCGGAAATCGTATCTGGGCGAGAACATTAAAAGAGTTAAATACTTATCACTGAAGCTAAACAACATCATTTTCTAAAAACTTTTAAACTAAAAGAATTTTGTTCGAGTGCCTAGAGTCTTACCGTACGATTTTATTTAACAAGAGATTTACACCAAACCTAGAATGATTGACGTTTACATTTCTAAGGCCATGCTCTCCTATTTCTACCGTTTTTGCTATTATTATTATTACAATTTTTAAAGCATTGTTTTAAATTATGTTTGCTGTTATAGCTAGTTTTTTTTACAAGACAATATTATACGGTTTAGCCTAATAAGTTGAGGTGACGGTTAGAGATGATGGCATATCGCGAAAATGTTTTGTGCTAACATACCCTTGAAAACACTGTAGTTTCTTGCAACATATATGATTCGGTGATATACTTCTGACACAACGTAGCTGTCTGCAGAACAATAACATGCATCAGAAATTACAATATCGGGATTCTTATTGGTTCAGTCAAATAGGGTAACAGCTCAAAGTACAAACTAAAGCCAGTAATTTTCTGGTAAGCTGAACGTGCGTGGAAATCCAGCGTACAGTCAAGTTTATATTCTATAGTGATGGTATTTTCGCGGGAAAATTTTACTGTTTACAGGGTTTCAACGTACGTCCAGCTTATCAAAAGTATACTGGCCTTCGCTTGTACTTGGAGCTGTTATTTGACTGAGCCAATTATAATACCACTATTGTAATATTTGATGCCTGTTTTGGCCTAAATACACCTACGTTATATCAGTTACATTACTTAGTCATGCATGTTGCAAGAAACTATAACATTTTCAAAGGCATGTTGGCACAAAACATGTTTACGATATTCCACAATCTCTACTGATAAGGCTATCAACAAAAATTTCGTTAATTACATAGTTTAGCTCAAATCATAGTATTAATTGTCTTGAATAAATTTAGCCAAACATGGTGAAAATCATTTTAAACAAAACAATCAAATAGATTTGTGATATCTGCTCTAGTTTACTGAGAAAAAAATACAAACATGAGGTCATGGTCTAAAGCAACGGTACTGAAGCACACGAGAGGATTTAAGATGCGCGTTCAAATATATCGATAAACCCTACCAGCATAACAATTTTGATTAAACATGTAATTTGGTTCTATAAGAACGGCATCCTACTACACTTTATTTGATTTGGTTTACTGTAGATCTACTTTAGTGGGGAACTGAAGAGCATTTCGTCAGATATTATATTTTATTTCTTCACACAGCGCTTGCTTACAAAAGAAAGACTTAGCGGAATAAATTAAAAAGAAAATACATACACGGTCAATGAATGAGCAATTAAGAATTTACATTATTAGATTTTCATTAAATAAGATATAGCATTTAAAATTTTCAAAGGCGACTAGTTTGAAAATAATCTCCCGGCTGGGTTAAAATTTAAAATCAAATTCGAACGTACGTACCGTGCGTGTATCGATTTTCCTTGGAATCTTTTTACGACAGGCTCAGCAGGGTTAGGAAGGGAGAGGCAGGCAGACACACTCGAATAAAAAGAGGGGTAACTAATGGACTTGGAATGATGGCTGCCGCTGTCACAGTGACCCAGTCTGTCACGTGTGGAGAGGCGAGGAACTTCAGGCAACGTCGCTGTGACTGTGCCAGACACTGTCATGTCCGGTGTGGAAACAAGACTAAGCATGAGGTAACTTATAGGTAGAGGCCACGATTATTGGTGAAAAGAATTCTGCAAAAGTTTGTTTCAATGCCTCTCGTGCACATCTGCGGGTCTACTTCACGGTTATTGGCAGAATGTATTATTACATAGGCGTGTCTCATTTGACTGTGCCAACAGGCACAAGGTTACTACGACACCACACGTTTGGGTAGAACTCTGCGGCGCTGAGAGTTTACAACAGCCAATCACTGACCACGAAGCAGAGATGCATATGTGCACATAAGGCATTGAAACAAATTGTTGCAGAAAACTTTCCACGAAAACTCGTGGGTTCTACTTAAAGGTAGGGACCTGAAAAATTCGCGTTTTCTTTTCGGCCCAAGCTAGAACTCTGACAACTGTAGATTCGTATCAGTTACACAATTGGCTCTTGACTTATCTGTAGGGAGCACTGATTTTCGCGGTAATATTTCTGAACCAACTTGTTTCTATGTCTTAGTTCCACCTCTGCAGTTCTGCTTCTTTGTTATTGGCAGACTGTCTTTGTGTAACGACGTTTCTCGTTTGACCCTACCAGTCAGAATAAGATTACTGTGAATAACACACGCCTGTGATTGGCAGTCAAACGTTAGACACTTGAGAGCTAAATTCAGCCAATCACTTACCATGACGGAAAGCCGCAGATGTGCACAAGAGACACTGAAGTAAACTTATGCAGAAATACTTTCACCAAAAAACAGGGTTCTCTACTTTTTTGACAACTCTCTGAAGGCCTGAGCCAATAAGAAACGAGCAATTAAATGCAGACCTAATAACGTGTAGGGACCTGAGAAATTCGCGTTTTCTTTTAGGCACACGCTAGAATTGCAACAACTATAAGTTCGTGTCACTTTTGCTATTCACCCTTGACTTATTTGACATATCCTGGAAGTCTCTTGAGCCAATAATAAAACATATACGTTAACGTGCCCCTTATGACAGTATCAGCGAACAGCTAATGAACACCTGTTACCTGCTTGAATATATAAATATTCTTGGAGGCTATAGCTAGAGACACTGGAAAATCGCGAAAATATTTAACATAGTCTCCAATAAACTGTAGTATCTCAATCGTGACACGTGCGAACAGTTTTCTGGCAAACCACATACGTTCTGTGTTACAACTGAACAGTTCTAATGGGGTCTGTTGAAGAGGGACACGGTACTTCATATAAACGATAGCAAATATAGGTGCAAAACCTTCAGTGTTATACATAGCATGTTGGAGCCTAGCAAACAATCAATTTTTCCCGCGATTTACCAGTGTCTGTAGTTATAGCCTACAGTTCAGTGAACCCGCGAATTTTTCCTGTCTCTGCATTCAAGGTACAGTGAGCACTTCGGCACACCTATTCTGATATATTTCTAACTTATTGGTGGATTTCCGCCGAGAGTAATTGTTAGAGGCCGGAAAAATTTGCGGGTTCACAGACCTGTAGGCTAGTTTCCAAGAATATTATTGTGAAATCGTGCAGACAGCAGCTGTTTATTAGCTGCTCGCTAACTCAGTGAAATGGACCTGTATTCACCCGGGCTCGGTTTCCTGTCCGGCCTTCCTGATGGTTTTCCACGGTTCTCCAAAACCACCGCCAGGATGGTTACCACTAGCTTTCCCGCCGTCACATTCTTCTTGGCCGATCATAGTCTCCCGTCGTGATAGCTGCGCTGTTCGTCCCGTCACTCCGCCATTTCGTAAAACACTCCCGCCTTACGTTCCATCCGACGATCGAGTACGGAAATGAAAGAGAGAAATCGACTGTGACTCGTCCGTGAAACTAACGAGAAGTTTCGAATAGAGTACAGAAATATGAAAAAGCGGCCGATACCAACTCTCCCACCCTCACAAATTGTTTTTCCGTCCCGAGTATCTAAATATATAGATAACA